>CATIWK010022476.1:0-17954 GCA_949634005.1 Mallotus japonicus | reverse complement strand
TTCATAGATTCCATCATAGGTGAGTTCTTATTTTTTCAACCGTCACCACCATCATGGATCACTCACATAGCCAAATAAATCAACTCATGCATAATCTCTAAATAACAATTGATTTGAATTCAAAACTTAAAAATAAGAAAGAAGATTTCATTTGTTTTGATGATTCACGATTTGGGAATTTAGAGAAACAAATGAATTGAGCTTTAGAAATTTATTGTTTGGGAAATATGGAGAGAGTAAAGAACTTAACCATGTAAAACCAAACAAAAAACCAAAAAAAAGTAATTAGTTGCAGATGGAAGAAGAAAAAAAGAGAGAAGAGGGTACAAAAAAGAAGAAGGAAAAGATAATGACGGGAAAGGATAAATTTGTTTAGTTTTTTCTTTCATTTTTAGATATTAATTATTAGAGTTCTTCTACAATACAAACATTTGTATGTATACAAATGGATTTTGAACCGTTAGATTACTACTAATTTAATTATAGCCATTGATACATTTTATAGGTATTGGTACTCAAAAATAATCAATGGTTGTGATTAAATAAAAATAAATCCAATGGTTTAAATTCTATTTGTATAGATACAAACGTTTGTATCATAACAAGCGCCTAATTATTAAGTGGGAGTATTGTCATTTTAACAATTTCAATGGTCAATAGAGAAAATATATCTCCACATAAGCTTATTTTTTTCTATTTCTGCCCTTAATATTTCCATGTCGATGCATGTATTTTTCACGTGTCTCTATAGAAAGTATCAGAGGTAAAAGAGATTAAAAATAAAAGTTTAAATGTTATATAGATTATAATGAAAATTAGAGGGTGTAATATACCAAATGAGCAAAGTTGAGAGGTGAAAATAGGCAAAAATTATTTTTAAACCCCTCAATTATAGCGGTATTTTCTATTAAGTACCTATCATTTTATTGCATTACATTGAACTCCTATACTATTATTTATGTATATATTGAGCACCTATACTATTATTTATGTAATACATTGAGCTCCTAAATTTTTTACACATTTCTATAAAATTTGTCAAATTGGGGCTCAATAGCTATATAAATAATAACATAGAAACTCAATGCAATGCAATAAAATGATAGAGACTTAATAGAAAAAACCGTTATAGTTCATACTTGGTAGGGTTAAAATTGGATTTTGCCATGAAAATATGCATTTAGCGCTAAAAATTATTTCCAAACTCTCTTTTTAACCTGTTGACCTTGAACAAGAGGTAGAACATAGTTATCCAAGTAGCCAAACTGAAATCTTGAAAAGTCATCCACAAGACAAAACAAACACATCACAGGCAAAAATGAAAGTAAAAAACAAAAAAAAAACAACTAAAGACAGAAACCAAGATCAATTTACCATTCAAGAATCAAGAATTCAAGAATCATAGAAGAAGAATTAGAAGTAGTTGTTGTAGCAGTAGAGAGCTGCTGAGATTTGGACAATTCTAAAGCTTGTGAAATGGCAGAGAGCAAAGACTCAACATCGAGTTCACTGAGTCAAGGACTGACTCGCCTTGAATCTGACCCAGATGACCTCCCAAAGTCTCCCCCTAGTTCGCCTAACTCCTCCACTCGCAAGGTTCTAACATTATTCGTTTATTGGGTTTTTTTTTTTTTGAATTTAAGTTTATTTTTTCTTTTCATAATTTGATTGTTTTAGGCTTGTTATGCTGTTCTTCAGAGTTGGGTTTCAAAGAAGTTCATGACTGGATGGTAAAGAATTTCTTGTAATTTTCTTGATTTTATTTTGACAATGGTTAGTTATTGTAAGTGTTTGAAATCTCTGCAGTGTCGTTCTGTTTCCTGTTGCTGTTACATTTCTAGTGACATGGTGGTTTATTCAGTTTGTTGATAGTTTCTTCAGTCCAATTTATGCTAAACTTGGCATTGACATATTTGGTAAGGCTTTGCAACTCATATAAATTGGAGTTTTGTTGTGTTTTATGATTCTGTGATATTTATTTGTTTTTTCTTGATACAGGTCTTGGGTTTGTTACTTCATTGCTCTTCATATTTTTTGTGGGTATATTTGCTTCTTCATGGATGGGTGCTACTGTTTTCTGGGTTGGCGAATGGTTTATTAAGCGAATGCCTTTTATGAAGCACATTTACTCAGCTTCTAAACAAATTAGTGCTGCTATTTCTCCTGGTAATTCTTTCTTTTTTATGAATCATACTTATATCTTGATACTTTTTATTTCTTACCCTTTTTTTCTGGTATAATTGACTAAAAATTTCCAATAAATGCTCATGCAAGCAAATTTTATTTTAGAAAATTTTGCTAGCAATGATTTTTATTTTACTTTTTCCATGAGATGAGAGGCTTTTTATTCTAGTCTTGGTTGAATATCTTCAATGAGCATAATTGGATATCAATTGCCGCATTCGTTGCTACTAGTGCTCGTCTGTTAGATCATAAGCAATTTTATCAAAGAACCGTATTATTGTTGAATATGGAGAGAAACAAATATTAAGTGACAAATTTAAGTTAGTTTATATCTCACAAGAATAACTAGAGGGGAGGTTAAATCAAGATGCCCAGTCAGTTTCTGTTTTAGAATCAGTGACTTCAGGTGGAAGAGAATGATTGAAAATTTCATTCGACAAAAACCTTACTGATTGTTGTGCACCTTTCTGCTACTATTACATTAATTTATTGCTTTCAAAGGGGATATAATGGCATTATTCATAAAATACCTCAACTACTTTTCTTATTGTGAGCATAATGTTAATTATATTTTTATATTGATTCTTTCAATTCGCTGGTAGAAGGAAGCAAAAACTGAAGAAACATTAGCTGTCTTTGTTATGGGAGGCCACTCTGCGGTGGTATTAGCAGAAATTATCATTCTTTACTCTTTGATGTAATATTTGTTCTTTATATTTTATATTATAACCAGGTCTTATATGTCTAAATTGTATCCTGCAACTCCCAGAAAAACTGCATTTTTTTTTTTTTTGACTGAGCATGACTTGATTGAAATGGATTAGCTGAGAACTTATAAGTTTCACAGAGTTGCTAATGTGCTATATTATGTCTTCAACTATGCAGTGATCCTTCTTCAGTTTTAGTCATTACTGTACAAAGGGCTATTATCCGGTGATTTCTTCTTATTTTGGAAAACCTTGATGGTCCAATTCTTATGATTGTTTGTATTATATTCTGATGCTGCATCTTGGTTGGTTGTATATGTATCTGTGACATGGAATTAATCAGCAAGTTGAAGGCTTAAACTTTCATATACTCAACTTATTGCTGTCATAAATCCCCATTTGCTCTTGCAGACCAAAATACTACTGCTTTTAAAGAGGTTGCAATCATTCGTCATCCTCGTCATGGCGAATATGCATTCGGTTTCATTACATCATCTGTTGTCCTTCAGGTGACTATTAGTCATCTAATTTAAATATGCAATCCCTTATTGATAAATTATGTAAACTTGCTTTCAGAACCACTTAGAGTCGTTAAAAATGTATTTTCATGTTTGACACTAGAATGTGGAAAGAAATAACTAAAGCAACTCATTCAGCTTGGCTGATGCTGCAGAATGAGAAGTAGGATTAAAGGAAATAACTCAATTTACCTTTTCTTCTTTTTTACCTATCAGAGGCTGTACTATATATATATATATATATTTTTTTTTTTTTGGGGGGGGAAAGGGTAATTGTGGTTGTGCATATTGTAAGTGGGAAGCTGCTTCCCTGATTATCTATGATCAAATAAGAGTTACAACTTAATGTATGGTTGTTCTGGAATTATTTTTTGTTTATAGTAAGAGAATTTTGGAAGTTCATAGTCATAAATGCTTGGATATCCCATCACTTGAAGAGTTATTCACGCTTAACTGGTGGAAATTTTACCTTCACAATTGAACTAGACTGCAAACATGCGAAAATTGGAACAGTTAGAAAAAGAAAATAAAATGAAAGATCATGAATTACAGCTGCACAAACATAATCAGGTCCATTAGCTTACCCCTAAAACTTTCTTGCAAATGGACTGATAGTTTAGCCATCATCAACAAGCTCCCTTAAAAAATCACTTATCTCTTGTTTAAAATTTTTCATTAAACAAATCTAAGTCAAAACTAGTAGATTGTTCCTTCTGCAGTAATCATATAGATCTCAAATTAGATACCGTCTGCTTTCATTTTTCATCTTGATAAATTGGAGACCATCTGCTTTCATTTTTCATTGAGAAATGAAATTTGGGTAGTTGGTGATTTATAGTTTAGTTGTGGTTCTCTTTGAGCTTGTTTCCTAATGATGCGTTTATGATTGGTTCATTCAGAGAGATGACGGAGATGAAGAGTTATGCAGTGTTTATGTCCCAACAAACCATCTGTACATTGGTGACATATTTCTGGTCAATTCAGAGGAGATCATAAGACCAAACTTGTCTATTCGAGAAGGCATAGGTATGGTTTCTCCTTCTGACTCTGATTCAACTGACGTGAGCTGTGCCTTTTAGCTACAAGGCTCTTGAATGCGTGTGGCAAATTTTTTGTGCTTTTTTCCCCTTGTTTCCCCTTGATGATGCATGATATGAAGTTTAATGTCTTTGTGTTTGAATGATGTGAAAAAATTCATTTTTGAGTTGGAAGAAAGAAATCTGGAACTCCAGATTCTCTTAAAATTGACACATACTTTACACGTGGTAGTGCTTATCTAATCTCTTGACAATTCCTATGCACGTGGGAAAAGGAAAATGTCTGTGAACATGTATGCATGTGCCTAGTTATCTTCACTATTATGAAACATTGGATTCTTTTCCAACTTGCTAGCTGGAAAAATAATGTTGAAGATTTATGTCAGTAACAACTTTATGTTTACAAGGAACAACAGTAGTGAAGTGTTGTAAAAATCCAGCAAATCTTTCTCTGGGTGAGAGATAAGTATTCCTTAGGCCTATGAAGAGTGAAGAAAAGCAAAGGTAAGCATAAACTAAGATGGTGAAAGACGATCTGTTGGCTCTACATCGTTCCAAAGACGTAGCCCAAAATCAAGTGGAATGGCAAAAGAGAATATATCTTCTATTGTGTGTTTTGGAATAAGGATATCTATAATTTCTAGCACATGGAGCAGATGACAGAATAATAAAATGAATCACATAAATTATTGCTCAAGCTTAAGTCCAGGGAGTGTATGATAGTTCTCAGAAAGAAAGAAGAAAAAACACATTTTTCTCAAGGGTTTTTCTTGCCATACTGTACCCTATATTTTCAAAGTTCATTTTATCAGTGAAATGCGTGTTGTCTCTTCTAAATTCCATGTTCATAGTGAATGTGAAAACCACAAGGTTTATTGGCTGTCAGTCAACTCGTCACTTAAGTGCATGGTGATCATGGAATTTATTTTTTATTTATTATTTTTGTGCATCTTTCCTTAGCAATATATTGCAGTCAAGTATCAGAATCTAACATCAAAGTGATATGCAGAGCTGATGTGGCAATATCAGTATCCATGCAATCATAAAATTTTGGGGGCCCAACTATTTCAGCTATTTTTCCTGCATACCGTTCTGTGTTTGATTATTGTTGACCCCCACCCTTGTCATTTCTGATGCAGAGATCATCGTTTCGGTTGGTATGACAATGCCGCAGTTGATATCTTCTATAGAAAGGGTTCCTCATCAGAGCAATAGGATCCCAATGAGCAGAATTATGTGAACATACAGAAGAATGCAATAATTCTGCAATTATTGGTGTACCATAGAACTTACAGATGTTCTGCCATTTTTGTTTATCTCGTCCACTGAAGTATTTTCGTTTCTTCATCTGAATGGTTGACAATCCAAATGGTTACGTCATATTATGTTTTTCCTTGACCAGGTTTATGTATTTAGATGATTAGATGCACAGAGAATACACTTGCACATGGAAAAATGAAACCATGTAGACTTGGCATGATTATACAAACATTGTCTCTTTACAACTTGGTAATGTAAGGCAGTCCTCTGCTAATTTCATAGGACGTGCTTAAAGATCCACTGGTACTCTGTACAAAGATTTACAGGAAATGCTAAACAATCAATTGTGCATACAGTCCCCCTCCAGTTCCCCCGTTCTCTGTGTTTGTGTGTGTGGGTGCCGGAGCTACCCCTGGTGCTCTGCTGGAAGCCCTGTGTGTGTGTGTTTCTGAATTGTTTAACCAGAAGAAAAGGTGTAGTTGGATTTTCTGTTGAGATCCAGGTGAAAATGAAAGAGCACTGAAGGCATTGAGTTGGAAATTTACTTGCATTATTCAACTTATATTTTATCATTAGGACTATATTGACCTGAACCACTACATAACAAGTTAACAACAATATCAATTACGGCTTCAGTTTTTTTTTTTTTTTTTTTTAAAAAAAGGAAAAGGTAAAAAAACACTCCTAATGTTGTGCCTTAATCTCATATTTGTCACTAACGTTTTTTGTGGTATAAATACACTATTATCATTTTGAAAATCATATGTTTAAGCCTCTTTTATAAATGGTGTTAATTCTCACTGTTAGTGGGGTCATTATTATGGACATGCAAAAAAAATTTATTAGATTAAGGTACATTTCAGCTTCTAGCGTTTATAATAAGAAATAAATTTACCTCTAAAGAAAATTTAAGCATATTTTAACACACAATTTTTTCAAAAATTTGAATTTTTATCTAATAAAAATATTAAATAACCGTTTTTTTTTATACTCATGTAATCTACTAATGCTAATACTATATTAAAATAATTTACATCTAATTTTTAATAAAAAAATTTTAAAATTTTGTCCCATTTAAAAAAATTTAGAAATATTTAAATAAAAAATTCATTTCATTCTATATAAATTTGTCCTTTTCTATTCACTTTTAAAATAAAAATTAATAAAAAATTTTTAAAATGTAACAAATTAGGATGAGATGGATAAATATTTATTTATTTTTATTTTGGGAATGATTAAAAAAGAAAAATTTTATATAGGATGAAACACATTTAGTTTCTTTAAATATTCCTAATTTTTTGAAATAATATGGAATGAATTTATAGAATATTTTCTTAAATATTATATAATATTTTCTTAATTTTCTTTAGGGGTAAATTTGTTCATTATTACAAACGTTAGGGACAAAAATGTACCTTAATCTAATAATTTTTTTGAGCATATTAGTAATAGTAGACCCCACTAATGGTAAAAATTAACACTGTAAGAGGAGCTCAAACATATGATTTTCAAAACGATAGTGTGTATTTGTACTTCAAAAAACAGTTAGTGGTGGATGTGACATTAGGGTCCAAGGTTGTTTTTTACCTTTTCCCTAAAAAAAGGGGGTTTGGAGAGGTATATATGTTCGTAGAGAAGCAGAGTGGTTTATAAGGACTGATATTAACTGAAATTTGCACGAACATGAATTCTTCGCAATTCCATTTCCCAAAGGTTCATACATGATATATACAATTTTGCATATGCAAACACCACATATAAAAATATATTTTTTAAACCACAGTAGAAGATAATACAAAATGGACTTTTAAAGCCCTCTATTAGCATCACAGGACACATCACATATAAACTCATCTTTTCCTCCTCTGAGCTGTAGGGGGTAGTTTCTCAGAAGGTCCTGTCGGAAGTTTCTGCCCAGTCTCCCGTTCGATCCTTCTCTTGAGCTCTCTCAATATCCGAATTTGGCCAAGTTTCTCAGGTGACAATTTGTCCCAATATATACCTAAAACCAAGAAAAATTCATGTCATGTATGCTAGTCAGATTGGTTAAAACCAAGAAAAATCCATGTCATGTATGCAAGTCAGATTGGTAAAAGACTATCCATTCAATTATAGTAAATAGACATGTTAAACCACCCCCTAAGGGTGTGGTGGTAAGGGGCATTAAAGCCCCATTGGGGAGTGGGGTTCGAACCGACACTCCCCACCCCCTTCCCCAATATCCCCAGTTCAAAAAAAAAAAAAAAATAGACATGTTAAAAAAAAGTTAGGAAATAGATGCTTCTGTGGATTCAGTATGAAGCTTGCATGATATATGTGTCATTGCTTCAACCTAGGATATGCATTATAATGTTACAAAAGCCATTACAGTGAATTCCCTTCATGGGCATCTCCCTGAGGAAATTATGACGGTAACAATTAGAATCGGTATCACGAACCTTGAGGCTTGGGGATGGTTGTGTTGGTGAAGATGACTTGGGTAGGAGTGCATATGATGTCAACAGGAACATCATGGATCAGCAATTTCTCAACTGGAATATCATCTACCAATTGGCAATCATGCACTACAAGAGCACAGCGAGATAGACAAAAGTAGATAGTTTATGTAAAGTAGTCAAATGTTACTTAACTTTTGACAGTCTAATGGGCATGCATTACACATGGAATAGGATATAAATTTCAGAAAGATAAGTACGAAGTTCATAAGAAAAAATGTTATCAGTTGCTCATAATTACAGCACAAAACCGGTTGTAACACTGCTTATTGCAGAGTCTGCTTAAAGCAGGGAAGATGAGAGAAATTTCGGGAGCAGAATCCTGAAAAATTATTGCACTCACCAGAGGTAACAACTGGTGTCGAGTCATCGATGGCTCCCATATAACGTAGCATCCCATATTCAAGTTCAGCAAATCCCTGCACCCCAGATCTCTTTCAGCAATGTAATGGTCATTGAGCAGCAGCAATATTTAAGTCTATCACTAGAAACTTTACGGAATTAAACATGGTAGAAAAGGGTGACACCATATCAAGATGCAGACAAAACGAGCATTAAAAGATTTGACAGCCCAATAGTAATTACTTCAATAAAATGAAAGGAATTGTGTGCAAAAGGAGATGGATAAATGCAAATATTTTGTGAAAGAAATCTTCATTAATAAAGCAACAAATTATCTTGCAATGCAACAAGTCATTACCTCTCCCTTACCAAGTCTAGCACCAGTTTTTGGATCAACAGCAACTGAGCCAATGACAATTAGATCAACCTTGATCTTTTCATCCAAATCAATAGGCCTACCATACTTAGCAACCCCAACAGAAGTGCATGCTTCAAGAACGGTATTAGGAGGCAACATATCAGAATCAAGCACAGAGAAAAACCCTGTTCGCAATCGAGGCTGAGGAGTCAACAGCTTCTTTCCATCTGGGTACCAAGAAATTAAACCATATCAAACCGAACCAAATCAAGAAATGCAAATGATTGCTGAGAACAACACTTTTTACACAAAACATGAAAATAACAGTAGCAAATTAACAGAGTAACTAACTAACCGGAGAGAGTCAGGAACCTGACTTGCTTTTGAGGAGAATCCGGGTTTACCTTCACACAACCCGCATTCTGAAACACTTCTAACCCAGCCATCTGCCATAACCCGACCCATTTAACTTACTCAAAACAATCCCATTCATTCATGTTGATTAAGAAATAAAAAATTAAAAAAAAAAAAGGAATAATTTCACTCTACATTTTGAGCAGCATCTGAGGCGCCAACAAAGTTGGGGATACGGTGGTGAACGGGTCGCGGGTTCTGGGCAAAATTGCGGTTCTCCATAAAATCCCAAATTCTCTTTCGGATAACCCATTTCCAAGCTTTCGGGTCAAGTTCCAGTTCTCTCTCAGAAGCTTGGGCCATGGATTCTCTAGCCTTGGCGTCGAGTCGTAACCTCTCCGCCTCGAAAGCGGACTCGTCCAAAACGGCGTCGTTCGGCGGCCTGGAATTGGAAGCGAAGAGTCTCTTAATAGAAATTGCTGCTTTTGGCGAGCGAGAAAGAGAAGATGGAGATGGAGATCGAAATGGAAATGGAAGAAATTTACGGGTAAATGGAGCTGGGACTCGGGTCAGAGTTGAGTCCATTTATTCTTTTTTTATTTTTAGTTTTTTTTATTTTTATTCTTTTTATATACAGAAGAGATTGAGAAGAAATGTGATAAGAAATGAAGGGCTTAGATTTGATTTGATTTGATGTTTTTTAATTAAATACGGAGCTGCGTGATGAAAATTTTCATAATTTGTTGTACCTCACCGCTGTTAAACCTGTGTGTCTTTCGGTCCTGTAAGTGTAAGTGATGCAACCGATGATTTATTTCACCCGTATTTCCTGCGTTGAACTTGCGTTTGTATACAGGCTTCTGAGAAGCACATAAAATAACCTTACTAACAACCCCTAGCATTGCCACATCTCAACCTGATTTTGAAATATGCTAATTACTCGGTTCCAATCATTTGCTGGATTAACTTTTCTTTTTTCTGAAGAAAATGACAACAAAAACACCTGCACAACAAACACAGAGCACTTGCAGCACAGAGAGAGAGAGAGAGAGAGAGAGAGGAGAAGACCGAGGAGGAGGAAGAACAGCAGAAAGCAGAGTAAAAAAAGAGGAGAAGAGGAAGAAGAATCACGATGAAGAGGAATAGTTAAAGAGAAGAGCAAAAGTAGCTCATCTCATCTGAGCAAAGGACAGAACAAAAATTGGGGTTTTGGAATTAGGAAAATATCAGAAAACACCCAATTGATTGGCCTAAAATTATCAGGGCAAATATACACAAATGATACAAAAGCTCAATTAAATTTGGGGATCATACATTGCCATTGGCCTCTTCCTTCCTACTCTGCAAAATTACGCATTTCTACTTCTGCTCCAAAATAAGGAATCTACTCAGAATCCTCATATTGAACCAACCTAAGACACAACTGCTACAAGTATCAGAGAGAGAAGGATGATAAATACGAAACAACAACATCAATCATCAGTATGAAAGAAATCAACTGTTACATGACAAAAAACAGAAGCAATGCAAAACAGCATCACCAACACATTTAAATTATCCTTTGCTGAGTACCAATCCTTAAAAGTCGATATTTCCACTGCAAATCCTTACCCCCACATTTATATTCTTTTTATGATTCTCTAATTGATTGTAGCTGGGAGAAGGAAATGCGGATAATTGACCCAGAAACTGAGATGGCGTGCTTGCACACGAGGGCTTCAGTGGCCTGCTCTTCAGTTTCAAACAGAACAAGGGCCTGCTTCTTCCCATTCATCTCAAAGACCTTGACGTTGACAATGGTGCCATGCTCCTCTAGGTGGCCCACAATCTCTTCTTCTGTGATGTCCTGAGGTAGAGTGGATAGGTGGATCATTTTTGTTGGGGAGCAGCAGTACCTGTAGTTCTTTGCAGCATTCCGGTTGAAGCGATTCAAATTAGAGTTGACATACTCGTGCGTGTCAGCACCTTGAGTTATGTTTGCATGCTTTGAAAAGTTGACCTCCAATCGCTTCCCAAAAAGCATGGCACCCTTTCCACATTTTAAGACACATTATAATAGTGAAATTTCCAAAAGTAAAGAGCATCAGGCTAATGCATGTGATAAGAAGCTAAAACAAAAGATGAGAAGCAAAATTGACAAGGACAGAATCAGCATACAGCAATAGCATGAACAGAATTCCAATCCACATAAAAGATCAATAGGTAAGAGCCAGTGAAAGAAAGGTAAACAAACATGGCCAAATAAGTGAACAAGAAACAGAGATGACTTCCCTATTATATGTTATCTATCTAAAACAGAAGCAGGGAGCAGCATAAAATCTTAATAGAAAGGACAGGTATTGTTGTTCAACCAACTATTAGAATCTGATTTTGACATTAACAAAATCAATGAACACAAAGTTCCATAGACACTTCCAATTACATGTCTGGCAGAAAAACATCAGACTGTGCAAGAAAAATCAACAAAGTTCATGGTGCATAAAACAAAGGTAAAGGTGGACTAAAAAATTGAAATTTAATAAAAACTAAAGAAAAGTGTCAAAAAAAATAATATTCTTCCCATGAAACCACCTAAATCCTGAAGTCTTTTGTTTCATTGTATTATTAAAACAGAAAAAAGACGGAGCTTTATTTGAATTTCGCAACATTTCAACTAAATTAATTAAATTTGGCAACATTTCAACTAAATTCATAAAATTTGGCAACATTTCATCTAAATTAATAAAGTCAAATTTTCAAGAATAAACAGCATCTGAAAATTTAAAATACCATTGATTTCAAGGGCTAGATGCCAAGCATGCCAAATAAAAAGGGAAACAAAGCATAATGTACAAATTATTTTCATTAATCAATCAACATAATGTAGTTTGAGAAGCTTTTATAGACCAAACCTTCAAAAAGTGCACTGCCAATTCAGCCTGAAAACCATCCCCCATCTGAACCAGCGCATGATCAGGTTTGTTGCGGAGAAGTTTAATTCTCACAATGTTTCCATATAAGGAAAACAGGTTGAAGAGTTTATCCTCATCTATTCGCTGAATCCAGAAGAGACTTATGTTGAATGCCAAATGAGCGAAGCAAAAACAAATAACTGATAGAAGAATAGAGAGTAGATATTACTTACATCAGGATTTAAATTGGACGCAAGAACTGTACACCTATCATTTGTCCCACTGATTCCGGGAGGCAGACCTCCACCAAAAGCAGCAGCAATTGCAGCCGCATTGGCCATCTGATATATGAATAAACTATCAATCAATTTGTATCAAAGTCTAAATACTATAGCATTTAAGACAATTTTATAACCAAAAAAGCTGGAATAACCATCTTGAAGAGGGCAAAACAAAAATGACATGGCTAATACAGATGTGATGCACCTATGATGCACCTGATAACAGATGTGACAAACTATAATTATGCATGAGTAGATCTCCTGAAAACAATGTTCCACAAACCATGATAAACTCCAAGTTGTCATCACATGCCCTGTCATTTCCTTTCTTTTCTATTTTAAACGATCAAGAAAAGAAGGGCAACCTCAATAAACAGCAAACTATACAGAATCTGGAAGTCTAAAATGTCCATAAATTTAGGGCTACAATGTATTTACTAGTGACAGAAGTCCCAAGAATCATTCCAGAATATTAGGGAAAAAGGCAACAATCAATGTGAATACCTATGATGTGCACATGCCCCATCAAAATGAAGATATTTTGGTTCAGTTTTAGTTTCTTCAAATCCATTTTCATTGTACTTATCACAGTATGTTCAATTTGAACATTTTCAAACACCAATCCTAGAAATGTCCAAATGAGTTTAATCCCTAATCCTAAACTAAACAAATAAAGCTAGCAACACAATTCAATAGTCTATTATCAGTTAGACAATTTCACATGTATATCTCATGTTGATAGCCACAATAGAGGAGAGATAAAAAAATAAAAGGTAAAAAAGTGATAACAATCAGCAGATAGATCCTGAATTTACAGATAAAGGATGATGTGTTCACCTGTGGATATGCAACTGCAACACAAGAAAATGAAAAAAAAAAAAAATTGTCAGTTAGTGCTCAAACAAGACATACAAAGAATACGCTTAATGGATCATATGTCGCTTCCAAAATTCAAATTAGCCCTTGCTCCACTAGCTTGAAGGGCATACATACCTCCTACATCACCATATCCAGCCTGTTGGACCAGGAAAAAAACCAAGAATCAATAATTTCAATCGCCTATCAAGTAACAAGCACGCAAGCCCAAGAAAAAGACAACTCAAAAATGTAGCATACTTGTGAAGGTCTGCCTTTCTGCTCAGCAGGCAGATGTGGGTTGGTGAAATCCCTGTGCAAAGAGAGATGATAGTATTCAGTACATTGGTAGGATAATGACAGAAAAATAAAAATGTGTTTGGACTGGGATCCCATTCAACCATTTGCACACCTTGATCGATCATTGTTGTAGTTCACTTGCAGTTCATCCAAGCTGGCACACAAATAACATGGATCAATTAATGTCCACAGGAAGAACACAAACTAGAGTTTCTTTTTTTTAAAGGGTCTAAGGAATTGATAATCAAGGACCCATTTGTAATCATATTCATAGGTAAGCATGTTCTGTAGCAAACTCAAAACCCAAAAGAAAAAAAGACATAGGAACAGATAAAAAGAAAGTTATCAAAAAAAAAAAAAAAACAATGAGTAATAGAATTGCCCAAATGTTATTATCACTTGTCACTTACTTTGAAAACTGGATATCCAGCTGACAGCAACCATCATATATATTACGTCCCTAAAAAAGAACAAGCATCAAAACCTCTCAAAGCAACTTGCAAGCATCACAATGAAACTTTAAAATGAAATCCACACAGGACACAGAGATTGAATAATACCTGAAGAGCAGTCCTTGCTGCAACAGCACTCTGGCGTAACTGATACTGAATAAGGGCTTGAAAACCTGAACAGTGAGAAGCATTATAGAGGGGAAAGAACTATTAAAAACTATACCAAAACTCTTATTGAGCAACTCTTTTGAAATTATAATGCCTCTTCGTCAATTCACCAAAATTCATAAAAGAAATACATAAAAGCACTCAAAAGTAAAGAATTAGGAAAGATGATTCACAAGTCATAAATACAAAGTTACTTAGTATGACTATTTGATCACTCATCATGGAAAGATAAGCGTACACAAAGATGTTACCGAAAAAAAAAAACAGAACTAATCTAGTGGATATTAAAATTTGAGAGAAAATAGAGGGGGGAGAAAGAAGAAAACTTGAAGAAGCTGACCAGCCGACTTCTGAAATGTGACAATCTTCTCCACAAATCCATGAGGAGAAAACACCTGATGCAGAACTTCCACTGTAATAGGATATAGCATGTGATGGATTGTAACTAAAAGAATTCGATTCGGCTGAGCATCCAGAGTTCCCAACAGCAAACCAGCATAGAGACAGAAGAGAGAGAAGAGAATAAATAGAGAAGCAAAGATATGGAGAAGAGAGACATATAGAGAATTATATTTAGATAAAAGAAGAAAAAACCAAATTCAAATGAATAACAGTAAAACATACAGAGAGCTTTTAACCTGACAAGCAAAAATGAGAAGAGCAAGATGAAACCGAGAAGACAGAAGTGCTAAATTCTATTGGTTATTGTACATTACTAATTTTCTAATTTGTTTTCACATTGATGCTATTCTGGTGCACCAGAACACATGCATGTCAAGTCTTGATAACAATGGTTCATTAAGTTATACAGTGAAATGCTTCTATGGTTCAAAATGATCAAATAATAGTGAATCATTTTGAATTTATATATTAAAAAAAATATAGTAAAAAAATTTTGAAAATGATTATTCTATTTCGGTTTGCTAATTAAAGAAATGAAGCAACATCCTCGTCTAAATAACATGCTTCAGATGTTACAGCAAAATAGCACAATCTAATATTCAGGTTTTTACAGAGTGCAGCATTGTAGTGCAGCTGACTATATGATGCAGTCCAATGAAGAAAAATTACAGCTTAATTGATTTAATTCACCTCTAAGCCCCTGAACTGCATTATTGATTGTGAAACCAAATACGACAACCCCATCTAGGCCAGGTTTAAGGTAGAGTTTGTTAAAGTGACATGAAATCCAGAAGATTGCTGACACTAACCCTGTGTTTGGAATGGTGGAAAATAAGGGAGGAAGGAAAATAAAGAGCGAAAATAAAAGAGGAAAGAAAAGATGTACCATTTTCCATCCAAAATGGAGAGAAAGTGGAGGATGCAAAAAAAATAAATAATAATAACTGAATATAATTCAAATTCAAGAGATAAAAAAGTAAAATGGTACTTCTAAATTTATTCATTTTCTTTCCTCTCTTATTTGTACTTCCCCTCTACCCAAACATGAGAGAGGAAAATAAACTAAAGAAAACAACATTATTTTTCTCCCTATTTTCCTCTCTGTTTTCTTTCCTCCCTTTCCTTTATTTCCAAACATAGTATAAACCTACATGTTCAAGCACCATAACTACCCCTCGAAAATGAATGGAGAAAACTGTAACAGGAACAAAGTTTGTTCCTGTACAAGCCTACAGTTGGCAAATGAAAGCTTCCCAAGACAAAAAGTCATAGCTGACTAAATCCAATGCTTCTTTTGCTCCCATAATATATGAACAAGTGCCTAGTTAATAACACTCCTTAAAACCTTTTCTATTTTAGGATAAAAACAATCCTCAAATGTCCAACATTTTAAAACAATGTCAACTGACATGCAGTAATTGAAAGCAATTCCACAAGATCCTGGTCCATGATATGAAAAACATTATTATTCTTTTAGCATATTAAGCTACTAAGTACCAACCTCATCTGCTCGTCCTTGAGAATTTTGCTCCATTGTGGTCAGTTCCTGATGGGATGAGAATTGAATATAAACATTCCTACCCCTAAGAAAAGAAACCAAGATTCATAATTAATATTGCAGTTTGAAAAAAATAAGCATATTCATTAGAAAAGAAAAGGAAATATTCTCCCTACAAGGTTCCTAATAATAAGCATCCAATTTTGACATACCGTATGGTCGGCTGGACATTTGTGTAGAATTGCAAAGCATTGATGGCAGAAGGAACATCTTGCATTTGAAGGAGAGCCTGTAAAATATAGAGAACATAAGAATGCTGGAGTTTAGCTTAAACTAGATGCATATTTGATTGCCAATCTCTGATCATCAAGGAAGAGAAAAGAAGAAGAAACCTGATTTTTAGCACGAAGCATGACAAGCTTGGTTATTACTCCGAAGGGCTGGAAGAGCTGGAGCAAATCATTCTGCAAAGGATAGTCAATGATGCATCAGAGATGAATGTACTCAGCCCCGTAGATAAATAACATTCCACAAATATGATATAATTCTAAAGACAAACTGGCAGAAGAAATAAACTTTCTTGCAAAGTCTTCCACTAAACAATTTTGGAGATGCAGTTTCACTGTGAAGCTAATGACATCACAAAACAGCATCTTCTTATTATTTCTCTGCTGTGATACCATTTGCAATGGCAAATTGTTCTTATAGCAATAGGGAAACAACTCATCACCTCTTAAAAAAAATTCACCAAATCTGATGAAAAAGTAATCATTTTATTTACTTATATAGTAGCAAGTAGAATTATTTATGACCCTTATGCTTCTGTATTATGGATTAAATTGAGCTCATGTTTAGTTATCAGGAGCAATGTAATTGGCTCAAGCTAAACAAACAGTAACTGATATCATACTACGTGTTTGTTCATCTTGGGTAGATAAGGTTTTGTTTTTTGTTTTTGTTTTTTTTTCCATCTAGCACTAATGTAATAACCAAATTTACTTGAGAGGGGAGAAATCAGAATTGCGATGGCTTTCAATGATTCTATTCATGGAAATTTCTAGCATCACAAATTTCCAAATAACTTCCAGATTATTCATACTTGCAAAGGAAAACTCCCGAATCGCAAGCTATGATTTCTATTCGAGTAAATGAATGTGAAAACGATGGCCAAAAAGGTATTAACTTTGCATTAATAGATGCAACACAACTTTATAGAGAATGAGGAAAAAGTAAAATATAATCAATTTTTAGAAACATATACATATAACCTCTTGGATACATAACGAAACAACATCAAATGATTAAAGTAGGACTATTAATTGCATAATCGTGTGCACACACGCACATGCGCTTACATGTGCGTGTATGTAAAAAGGGGAAACTCAAAGAGAAAGAGAGAATATACTTCAGAAATTTCATGCCCGACGTTGCGAACGTGGATAACTTTGGAAGGTTCCGACATATTAAATCACCCTGTAACAAAAACAATTATGACAGTTAAGAATCCATAATTTCCACAAAAAGCATCAAATACAAAATTAAAAGACTTTCTTTTCTTATAGCTCAAAATGGAAGCAACTAAACATATAGTAATACCGAACTCCCTCCAATCATACACACAAAAACAAAATAACAGCACCCTTTAACTACTAAAATCAACATCAATATTTACACGTGTACAGGCATTTAATCATTGAAAAACTAACAGCTTGATTAAAAAATTACAGCACAATAATAATGAATGAAAATTATTTCCCTCTTAATCAGCTAAACGAAAAGACTAATTACAATGATAACAAGCAATCGATTTCTTCATTAACCTGAAATCCACACTGTAAAGCAAACATAACCA
>CATIWK010022444.1:0-11105 GCA_949634005.1 Mallotus japonicus | reverse complement strand
TTTATATTTTTTCTCTTTTTTTCCTTCTTTTTTTTTTATATTTTTTCTCTTTTTTTTCCTTCTTTTTATTTTCTTTATTATTTATCTATTTTTTTTCTTATTCTCTATTATCCTTGTTTTTTCATTTTTTCTTTTATCCTTATATTTATTTTTTATTTTAATTAATTGAATACAATTATATTTGAAATTTATTACTCAAGGCCAACTATTTCTTTGATAATTTTTCTAACAATATATACTTATTGAAATCGTCATATTCAGATACCGTTTTTATGAATTTGAGTTATTGATGTTCTTACTTTTAGACACTCTTTTTAAGTTTCAGATACTTATTATATTCAGATCATATACTTTTCTGTATCTTATACGAATTTGATTCCGAAAATATACAGATAATATTCAAAAATGTATATAACTGAATAATGAATATACTTGTTGTAGGCGGCGGGGTTTAGCGCGCGCCCAAGTGTTGGCGACCACGACACTGTGTAAGCTCAGGGCCTACTAGGATATACGAATATGGGATTTGGGCCCATTAACGGAGAGGGAGTCGCCACCCGGATAAAAGCCGAGACACACTTACAGCAACTAGATTCCACGGAGGTACCCAGAAGCCGTCTTCAGAGATCGGGTTCGGAAATTGGGTATGGGCTTCGAATGCCCACCCGACCTTGCGGTCGGCCTCCATTTGTGTTTTATATATTATTACCTTTAGTTATCGAATGATTCCCTTATTAAAAGTTGGTCACACATGCTTTCAATTTTTAAGTGTTACCAAATTTGCACATTAGTCTCATTTGCTTGCTTATTACCTTGGCAATTTAAACAAATAAATGAAAGAATATTACATTCATACATTCAATACAAAAGGGGAAAGGATTAAGGATTACAATAATTTGTACAATTATTACAATAATCCAAATGAAAACCACTCAAGAACTAATTAATGGAAATAAAGATTATAAATCACTACTAAACCTACAACAAATACTGTTAGTTTCAAAATCACAAATATTCACAAATGATAACTCAAACCATTCTTGCATGAAAGTGAACATGGATAATCAAACAAAGCATGGATTGTTCATTTAAGCAAATCATCATTTAAACAAATTACACACACGATCAATATGTAAAGAATCAAATACTAGACATAAGACATGTATAAGATACAAGAAATATACGAAAAATAAACTGAATATATATGCTAATATGAACCAGAGTCGTGCATGACTCTGGACGAGAGGCGTGCATGACTCTGGACGAGAGGCGATTGCCTCAACGATGAGGCGATCGCCTCATCACGAAGAGGCGGTGCCTCTTTGAAGAGGCGTCGCCTCCTCAACAGAGCATTTTAATCTCAGGCTCACATGCTTTCTTAAAACTCAAGTATTTCAAATATTCTTGCAATCATACACAAAACAAGGTCTTAATCACTTATTCACATAATCATACTCGCATATAGCATCACATAATCAACAAAATACTCAAAAGAAACTAAAATCTAACAATTTATGCTTTTTATACAAAAATGAAGCTTAAAAACTTAAAAGTGAGGATTCTCACTGAATGAAGACTTCTTGGAGCTCCTGACTTGGCCCTCAGAACTTGTTTGATGGTTGAATGCAAGAGAGGTCCTTCTTTCTCCAAAGAAATAAGCTTTTCAGGTACAAATTCTCCTTCCTCTTATTTTTTCTTTGGTTTCTCTTGGTTTTTTTTTCAAGACGTTTTTCTCTCTTCTCCCTTTTCTTCTTTTTTTTTTGCTTCTGAATAAAAATGTTCAGGATCCCCCTAAAAATCCACCTAAGTCTCTACTTAAACCCCTCCTCTTCTCTCTCTCCAATTTCCCTAGGATTTAGGTTCAATCTCCACCAAGTCCTTTTCATCATTGCTTCTCCTTTTCTCCAGCTCACTTTAGCCTCAAAAGTCCTTGTTTTTGTTCAAAAAACGCAGCTGGAGCAGTTGGTAGCTTTTAGTTAAATGCAGCAATAAATAGCATTTATTGCTGCACTGGACAGGTGTGATGAGGCGTCGCCTCATCGATGTCCAGGGCCTAGAGACGATTGCCTCTACGAAGAGGCGATCGCCTCTTCACCCAGGACTCTTTTGGGCCTAGGCCCGAAAGGCCTGGGTTGAGCCTGGACGTTGCGGGCCTGATGTTTCGGGCTGAGTTTGAAGGATTCAGGCTAGGTTTAAGGGTTCAGATCTATTCTAAGAAGATTCGGGACTCTTCTTGCATTCGAAGTACGAACTTTTCATCATCGGGCTTTCATTGCGGGCCCAAACAGAGGGTGTCTACATCTTGTATATTGAAAGCGAAAAAGCCTGATCTTTTTATCCAGTAATACAAAAATGGTTGAAAATAGTTATTATGGAGATTTATTAGGGTAGATGGTAGTTGGCTACCCTTTAAGGCAGTAAAATTTCATTCCATGGGCAAAATACACTTTCATGGGCCCCACAAATTTCCACGTCAAATATAACATGATGGCAGGATTTTCAGCAGCTGCTCTCCGTTAAATAAAGTGCTCAAAATCATGATTTTTTTTTAAATTTCTATGTGTAATTGAACCCGAAAAATATTTAAGGACCAATCCGCTCCTTCGCATAAACATTGGGAGCACCTTTTCCCAATTTTAAAAGATAAGCTTGTCTGGGTCATATATTTAAAAATGATTAAATGGCCATAAAATGGCATACTTAACATGCTAGTTTTATGTACAACTTCAAAAGATATGGCTAAGAAAAGTCTGGTTTTATATATAATGTACCATTAAATAATAATTAATTATATAAATTTATATTTTCTATAGTTAAAATGTGCATGAATTAAATTTTTTGTTATTTAATGAAATATACTAAACAAGTTGGGCATAGAAGCTGTCATACATCTCAGAACTGAAGTAATGAGTAATGCGCAGTAGTAAGTTGGAATATTGAACCACAAAGAAGCAAAACATACACTAATCTACATGGTACCATAGCAATATAATTGGCTAATGCCCACATGGAAAGCAAGATGAACTCTACTAGCTAGCATTGCATTTGACAGGGGTACTCAAGTAAAGTCTTGATTCCATATCTCTATAGAGCGTTGTAAAAATGGTTGGTTTGACAAAATTAGCAAGAGTATAATTCACCTCTGAAACTGATTTGTGGAAGCCATTTATGCTCAAACTGCTGGAACTGAGGCCAAAATGAAGATAATCATGCTTATGTATACATTTACAAAATTCCAATTTAAAACAAACAGATAAATGGCTTAAATCTCATTAAGAATTGCTGCAATGATCAACAAGGAATGTTTAGCTAGCATTTACAGAATAGAAGAAATCTTATTTAAAAGATTTATTTCATTTCCTTTTATTACAGTGCATCAAACCAAAACAGAGACAAAGAACAAGCTAATCAAAACAAAACAGAGCATACATACCAACAAATTGGCTTATTAAAACAATACAAGACAACAAACCCATTTCAAATTGTTCTGTTTTATCGATCCTTAATAGAATAGATAGATCGATAGATCTTTAGAGAGGTTCAAAAGCAGGTTGGTCGAAATGGAAGCTGTAATAATTGACACCAGTGTAAACACCATCGTTATGCTGAGAGGGACGCAAACTTCCGTCACCAGAAAGCCTATCCCTCTGAACATAAGAGAAAGGAATATTACAAGTGCCCTGCGTTGCTACATACCTAATTACAGCCCTACTCATAGGTGGCACAACAGTTGAATATGAAGCCTCTGATATTTTTGTTTCTGAGGTTGTTCTCGACCATTCAAATGACTTACTTACCTCAGTAGAGATTTCAATATTTCCTTCCGCAATGCGTGGTAAACCAGTTGTGATTTGGGTGCTGACGCCTGTCGTTATAGATAAACTGTTGCTAAAAGTAAAGGATCTGTTCTCTTCAAATGAAACTCTGACAGTTAAAGAAGATTCATGTTGTGTCCTATTTTCACCAGAACCAGTGCCTGCTAAGACAGGTCTCTCATCAAATATTCGAGCATTGTCCATGTGAAATCTAACATCAAAGACAGCCCTGTCAAAGACAAGTTCTTCCACTCTCAATCTTGCTTCTCTGGTAATTGTCGAAACTGCAGCATTAAGACAATCTGTCTTTCTATCTGCAGTAAGGCTACTACAGAATCTGTTGTTACCTGCATTGCGAAGAGCGATGGTAGTGTCATCAACTTTAACTGGCCAAAATAAAGTGTCAGTGTCTCTGCCAACAGTATCAGTTGAATCTGCCCATATCCAATTAGGACTACGCCTCCAAAACTTGCCAAAAAAATTAGACTTTGTGCGAATGTGTCCGTCACGAGTCCTGGATATCTCATAGGCAGTTGCCTCCTCGTTACCGTCATTGGATGAGAACTGATGGTACTCATGTCTCTCGATCCAACCAGCTTTAAGGTACTGGTCATTGTAGCCTTTGAATGTGACAAGCTCAGGCAATATAACTAATGTATCCCAATCGATTACCGTGAAAGAATTCCAAATAGTACCACTGCCAGATTGTTGTAGAGTAACACGGGCGGCGCTTCCATTGACAAGCCTTCCACTCTGAACGTGAATGAAGTGGACGAAGCCATTAGAACCTATAATTGGCTCAAACAACGTACATGTCCATGAGGATGTATCTTCCTCTGGTTGATCGAGGAAACAATGAAGAAAAGTAGTTGTGCCATGTTGTGCCCAGTATTTGTTGCTATAACAAAATCGTAGGTGAACATATCTGCTGTTAGTTTTTGACCTCTCACACTCTATCTTTGAAAATTCGCTCCAAGCATTCTCTCCGTGACTACTTACAACTTACGCAGCCTTTAATTAGGTTCAGTCATGTAATATATGTATGTTTTATGAGCGATTTCATATCTGAGCACCCCATATTTTGGAAGGAAAACTGCCGTAATATGTGATCACTTTGTGCCTTTCAATCAATTTCTAACCTGTTTTAGGAAAAAAAAAAAAAAAAAAAAAAACAGCTTCATTAATTTTTTAAAGAAGTTAATGTCTAGTTTGAGTGCATTACACTCACACTCAATTGACAGATTCCTAACACATACTCTGAAAAACTTTATAATTGACTAATAAAAATGAGTTATATAAATATAACCGTTATTTAATTAAAATGCACCTTTTCATTTTTTTGGGAGATTTTTGCCTATATTAATTATATATACATCCTATGATTAAATATATGATATACAAAATTAAGCGTTTTCTTACGCTTGGCAATAAAAACGAGACGTGTATTTGTATTAAAAATCCAACGGTAGAGCATAACATTTAAAGTATACAAAATTTTCCTTTTTTAAAAGAACAATTTTTTAATAATAAAATTTTGGAAAAGTCTTGCCTACACTTGGTGTATTACACCAAATGGTAAAATTTAAGACTCATCATTTAATATTATTAACTTAATTGATAAAAATAAGACATATGTCTTGTATTTTAAATCCTACCACTGGATGTATATACACCCAGTGTAGGTAAGAATCTGCCTAAAATTTTTTTAATGTGGTTTTTTTTCGTACAAAGGGTTTTCAAACCCAATTTTAGGAAAAAAAATGCGTTAATTAACCAAAAACATTTTCTTACATATTCTAAATATATTACACGCATACATTCAAGAATTTTATATTTGAGTAATATTTATAATGTGTTTACGTGCCGGTGTATTACAAGCTAACGATTGAATATAATGTACTTGAAACATATAATTTTTTTTTTCAATGGAAAGCAAATAAAAATGAATACAAATAGTAAAAGTTGAATTTCAGAGAGTAGTGCTAAACAAACTCCTATTCTAGTTATAGAATAATATTAATACAAAGTTTCAAGATTTGCCAAATTGGTTCGACACTTAATTATGCATCGTCTTAAACAATGAAAAGGTATGGTTTCTATGTTATAGCACATTTTTGACTTCAAATTTAAAAGGAACTTGTTGGCATGTATATAACTGTAATTAAAAATAAAAACGACACAAACTATACGATAATATATTATTAACATACCAATCAAAATAAAATAATCTAAACTATATAATAATTATTATTATAATTATAGTTGAGATAAGAAATGCTCACAATGGATGTTAATCGTCTTCAATAAAGCCTTGGTATTTCTTCTTTTATTCTTCTTGAAGATAAGATTGGTCGTTTCAGAATATGTAGTGGAGAATAGATTTATCGAACATTTCAAATTATTTATAGACGTTAAAAAACATTATTTGTGCGTCTCATTACTTCCACATTTTTCTCCTATATCGCATGAAAGATTAATGGCAAAGGAAGAGGGATCACGCCAGCCCCCCTTTAGCCTGGACGGCTTATTCTCCAGCCATGAGGGGCATGGCATATGTAGAGTGAAGGTTTCAATTCCTCCCTCCCCTCCACCCAGAGAATATGTAATATTCAAAAAAAAAAAAGAAGAGGGATCACGGGGTTATAATGCTCCATACCTGCATTGGATGAATAATGGCGCGGCAGGAATCATTGAATTTCTACTTTGCTAGCCACGTTTTTGTTTTTTTTTTTTTTTTGAAAATTGGCCACGTTTTAAGACCTGCCAAATAGACAAATTAGTATAAGCGACCCACTAAAATATTTGATGAAAGGTCCCGCAAGGCTGGCCATCTGTTGAGAGACATTAGGTGGGTCTCAGGTTTGAAACCCATCATCCCCCTTCCCTACTTTGGTGAAAAAAAATATATATATTTGATGAAGGGACGGTGAAAAATGTCGCGTCTCACGATATACTAGGGGTAAAGGAGGGACAGTAAGGGATTTTCATTATCCTGCAGTGAGACTATTTTTGTCACGTGCAATCACGAGAACTATTATCCTTTTTGGGTGGTGATGTCGAGTCTCGCGACGTCACAGAGCAAGAAAAGGATAATTTTTTTAAAAAAGTTACCGTATTATCCCATTTATAGAGGGCAATTCAATTAGAGGGACAAAAAGAGAACTTCCTTATCTCCCTAATGGGATTACTCTTGTAGCATGTGGCAACAAGAATTATCATCCTTTTTGGTCACAAAGTAAGAAAACGATAATATTCCAAAAAAAAAAAAAAAGTAAGAAAACGATAAATTTTTTTAGAGAAATTACCATATTGCCCCATTCACAGGAGTAATTCAATTGGAAAGAAAGGGCAGTAAGAGAATTTTCATGTCCCGCGATGGGACTATTCTTATTAAGTGTAGTGATAAAAATTATAACCAAAAAATTAGTTCGAAAAAAAAAATCATAACCAAAAAAGTGTAGTGATAAAAATCATTATCTTTTTTGGATGGTGATAGACGCGTCTCGTGAAGTTGTGGAGCATAAAAAAAAACAATTTTTTTTTAAAAAAATTATCATGTTGCCCCATTTACAAGGAGCAATTCAATTGAAAAGGAGGTCCAGGAAGGTGGAAGTGTGCGCCCATGACTATAAAGTAGTTCTGAGAGCTAGGAAGGTGTTGATATAACTATTGGTACATGACAAAAGGGCATTTTGATTTTTTCCTTTTTATTTTAAGTCACATGCACAGTTCATAATTTCCTTTTAATACCATCAAATTTATTCTTTATCTTTCCTATCTTTTTATTTTATTTTAAGTCTCATATACGTTTTTATGAAAGTTTATTAGTCTATAAGCACTGATTTCATTTATTTATTTAAGCATTTGAGGGGAGGTCATCATGGTACTCGTCGGAGAGCTTCTAATAGTGATAGTGCTCGTCGGAGTTTCTTCATAGCATCTTAGGAAGATGTCGATTCTCTCCTGGAATTGCCAAGGTTTAGGTCAGCCACTCATCAAAAGAATTCTTCGTCAATTGATCTACAAATATAAGCCGAACATAATATTTCTTATAGAAACCAAACAAACAATTGCAAACCTACAAGGGCTATGATCTAAGCTCGGTTATAGTAATGGAGTTTATATTGATCCAATAGGTAGATCTGGAGGTCTTGCTCTATGGTGGAATGATGAGTGAGGTGTTCATATACAAGGAATGTCGAGACACTACATCGACGCCCTTATTACAATAGTTGAAATGTGGCATTTCATTGGAATTTATGGAGATCCAAGAAGAGAGCTGAGGAATGAGGCATGGAATGAAATTTTTCGGTTAGATCTTAAGATGAATATTCCTTGGGCATTAATTGGGGATTTTAATGCTTGTTTATATGTTCATGGGAAAAAGGTAGAAAGCTACTCTCTCAATCTCAATTGAAGCCATTCAGTGATTTAATTGAAGACTGTGAACTCATGGACCTAGGTTTTAAGGGTGGTTCATTTACTTGGCATAACAAACAAATTAGAGAGTATAACATCCAAGCTCGATTGGATCAAATAGTTTGCAACTTTGAATGGAGAGTGAAATATGAATTTGTGCAAGTCCTACACGAGTCCTTCACAGGCTCAGACCATCGTTCTTTAATTCTTGCTCTTGACATGAAAGTCACCTTTAAAAAAAAAAGCTTTTCAAATATGATGTAAAATGGGACTTAGATCAAGAATGGAAGGATGTTATTAAAGAGTTGTGAAGATGATATTGCGCTTTCTCTTACACAATCTGTTATTGAAAAGAAGTTGTAAAGGATAAGGCCAAAATTGAGCAAATGCGTTATAAAAAAGGGGGCAATTGCCAACAGAAACTCAACTCCCTGAAGATGCAGTTGGATTCAATAATGTCAGGAGATTTTAGCAGCCGTCATAAGGATGAGGAGATTTGACTATAAACTGAAATTAATGAACTGTATGAATAAGACAAAATTAATTGTCTTCAAAGATCTCATGTCCAATGGTTAAGAGAAGATGACAGAAATACAAAGTTCTTTTATTTGATTGATGTTCAAAGGCACCAAAGGAATCACATAACCAAAATTTAAAGTCATTCTGGTTCGTAGATCTTAGAGGAAAATCATATTAAGCAAGCATCCATAGTTCACTTTAGGGGAATTTATAGCCATGAACTACCTTCACCCTCAAGACGAATGTTGAATTCCATTCCATTTTTGGTGATGGAGCAGATGAATTAAGAGCTAATTAAAGAGGTTAACAGAGAGGAGATTAAGGCAGCAGTATTCTCTTTAGGAAAGCTCAAGGCTCTTGGCCCTGATGTGGTTAATTTGGTTCAAAACTTCCTTACCTTCTCTTTGCTCCCAAGCAAACTCAATTACACAACTATAGCTCTGGTTCCTAAGGTCAAATATCTAAAATCTTTTGATGAATTTCGGCAAATAAGTTGTTGTAACTTCCTCTATAAGATCATTTTAAAGCTTCTAGTAAATAGATTAAAGGTATGGCTTCCCTACTTCATTACTCAGAATCAATATGCCTTTGTTAAAGGAAGAAGCATCCAGGACAACATAATTATGAATCATGAGGTGATGCATGCTCTCAAGAACAAGTTCAAAGGGTCAAAAGGCTATTATTCATTAAAGCTTGATTTCGCTAAGGCCTTTGACAATGTTCATTGGCATTTTCTCAAGGCAGTTATGAAGCAACTTTGGTTTCATGAAAAATGGATTGGATGGGTTTGGAAATGCATTTCTACATTCAGATATTTAGTATCTATTCATGGTAGCAACTTAAGCTATTTTGTTCAACACAGGGGTTTGCATCAAAGTGACCCACTGTCACCATACCTCTTCATAATGGTGGCAGAGGCTCTCTCTCATTCTCTTATTAAGAGCAAGCTCCATGGAAGAATCAAAGGTATTAAGCTTTCCAGACACTGTCCTACTCTAACTCATTCTCTCTTTGCAAATGACTCAATTTTATTTAGGGAAGCAATTTCAGATAAGTCAAAATCAATAAAAACGTCCTCCAAAGCTTATTAAAAGAGTCTAGTTTGAAGCTAAACTTGCAGAAATCTGAGCTCTTTTCAGTAAGAATGTCAATAACACTACCAAAGAAGACATATGTATTTTGTTTCAGATTGCTGAGTCTAAATATAGTTCGAAGTATTTTGGCCTTCCTTTGGACTGGACCAAGATGACGCAAATGTTGTGTAACTTTCGTATCGAAAAAACTAGGTCAAAAATACAATCTTGGAGATATAAGTTTCTTTCACAAGCTGGAAGAGAGGTGCTTATAAAGTTAGTTATCCAGTTCTTTCCAGCTTATATTATGTCTATTTTTAGATTGCCTGTGTGTGTAGTCAATGAAATAGAAAGGCTTATCAGGAATTTTTGGTGGTCTCAAAGCGCTACTGATCACAAAATTCACTAGGTTAGGTGGTTAGAGCCCATAAATACAAAAAAAAAAAGTGGTGGTCTAGGTTTTAAAGAGCTCAAACTTTTTAATAAAGCTATGCTCGGTAAACTTAGCTGGGTTTCGCTCTTTTGCTAATTAGTGTAAAAAAACACATCAAATGCTATATGATAGTAGGAATATAGATCTTCTTAACCTTATTGTTGGGATATGTTATAGGGAAGGCAAGAAATAACTTAATCTTCAATAAGAGGATTGAAGATCCCAAGCAGACTATTGCCAAGATTCAAAGTTGGTGGCTAATAACTCAACTCCAGCTTAAGTCCCTCCCCAGTTGCAGATTATTGATCACAGTTAAGCAAATTAGGTAGCTCCGATTGAGGGTATTTTGAAAATCAATTATGATGCTTCATTCAATCCCACAAGTTACAGGAGCAAGCTGGCTTTCATTTGCAGAGACTGTAATGGTCAAGTTGTCCATATAAACTCACAAAGTATAGCCTTTCTGCTTTCCAAGCCGAGTTAATGGCTATTCGAGAGGGTATTAAATTCTCTCGGAACTTTCCTAGCCAACAGTTCATATTGGAGTCAGATTGCTAGAAAGCAATCCACTCAGCTCTATCCACATCAGAGATGATTTCATGGGATGCAGCAGCTGTTGTTGAAGATATGAGGCTTGTGCCTTTGAGCACTTGGGCTGGTGGCCAAGTGCTTAAAGGTATGGGTGGAGGTTGGGGGTTCAATCCCCCCCTTCCCCCACCCCCCCCCCCCCCCCCCCCACTAAATCCTTGGGGCCCATGTGTCCCAAGGTATTTAAATGTTGAGCTTCCCGCCTAGGGCTGGCTAGTTCCAGCCACGGGGTTGGCTCCTTTTAGAAGTTGAGGGTAT
>CATIWK010022400.1:0-12663 GCA_949634005.1 Mallotus japonicus | reverse complement strand
TCTACTGGATGAGGCAACCAGTGCTCTTGACAGTGTCTCAGAGAGCTTAGTTCAGGAAGCTCTTGAGAAGATGATGGTTGGCAGAACATGTATAGTTGTTGCTCACAGGTTATCAACAATACAGAAAGCTAACTGCATTGCAGTTATCAAGAATGGGAAAATTGTCGAAGAAGGCTCTCACAATGAACTCATGTCGTTGGGTCGTGGTGGAGTGTATTATTCTCTAATAGAAGGGCAGTGAAGCAGCTGCCCTTACTGTTGAACCAGAATAAGAATTGACAAAGCTGATTGCAATCTACATCCGCTCTATTGCGGAAGAAAGTTTGGTCCTAAATCTTGTAGACTTGAATGTGTCTTTAAACTGAAGAGCTAAATATTGGTTGAACTTGGTGAACTCACATTGCTTGTGTTTGGTTGTAGTTTACATAAAAGTTCATGTTGAGGATAGCTCAGGTTGTCAATTGTGTAATTACGCGGTAAGTGTAACTTAGAAACTTGTTCTGCTGCAACTTAATTACATATCCCTCAAGCTTAGACAGGTGAACATACCCAAATTAGAGAATCGCAGAGAAATTTACCTAAAGGAAAATGGCCTAGTGTTTTCTAAAATGTTAAAATGTCATTTTTATATATGATCTTGGTCTTCACTACCTTATTCCTCATGAGAAATCCTTGAAAATCCTCTAAATGTTAATACTCAACAAGCTTTTCCAAATCTTTTATCTTAGTTTGTACTTGCAATGCATTTCTACAGCATTCTATAAAAATAGATCAATCAAGGACAAATTAGAAAACTAAGTATGAGCAAACTTTTTATTTGTACAAATATCTAGTATTTGCATACTTCCCACTATCACAGTGATAGCATATTCATATTCTTAACTGCAGACATAAGAAATCAAAAATACCTTTCCATCAGAAAGAACATGTTAGTAGCTGCATCAAAAGTCTTATGCTCACCATTGGGGGAATAAATGCTTCAGCAATAACTGAATGATTAGTATAGCAGTTCCAGTAACAGAATATACAAGATTGTCTTCAAAACCCTAGTGACCAAGGGGGATCAACAAAAGACAAATAAGACAATAAGGTAAATGAATATCATCACAGCCTTCCATTTCACAAGAACAGCAGTAACTACATCCAACCTGTCAAGTCTAATTTGTCGGCAACATTGTACATAACAAGTTTATCCCAAACAGGGCCAAAGAGTTTCTCCCCTCCAATGGCAAATGTCAAGGCCCATGAACAAAGAAGAACTGAGAATGCTGTGAACCCAACCGCCGATCTGACAACATCTGCAAGACGATCATTTAAACTGTCAATGAGTTGCAGAGGTAACCAAAATGGAATTCACCAGAATAAATCAGATGAACAAGAGACTCCAAACACCAAATATACTTCATATCATTTTGAAGTTGTGCATCATCGATAACATAGGCAAGCAAACAAATTACACAGTTGGTCTTGCAATAAAAATTGAAAGCCATAATTCTTTTCTTCTTTGGGTTGCGGTCGTCTTTTGTAGCCCAAAGTACATATCTATTTATTGGATTACTTCTGAAAAGGCAAGGCTAGGACTATAGAATGTGCATCCATATATTAATCAACTGAAAGGAATGCTGAAGGGAAAACTAAGCTATGAAATGCCTACTTAAAAACGAAATTAAAGGTTAATAGCCAACGAGCTGTTTTGAGCTCATAAACTCAACTTAAATAACCAATATCCACAACATGAGCTTCTAAAGTATTGCTTCAATGACAAAACTCATAAAAATATCATCAAGCAGTAGCAACTACACAGAAACTCGAATCATGGCATTCCACAGCAACATAAAACCGTCAAGAATAATGAACAAATAAAAGGTAAGCCATCAATGGAATTTGTTCAGCAACAAAAGATCAACCACCAAAACCTACTATCCTTCACTGCTGCACAGTTACTTCTATATTTACTAAGAGAGTTCAGAGAGAAATCCATATATTATCAATACAAACACAAACAAAAATCTGTAAGCTAGGCATATTGTGGAAAAAAATTGCTTAATTCTAATTTCTCCCCCAAGATTAATTAGCTGATCAAGAACCCATTAAAATGCATGTATTAAAAATGCACAAAATTTTCAATTCTTCATAAATTGAACTCGAAAAGCCCTACCCTTTTCCTGAAATAGAAAAAAGAAGCCATCTTTCGATGTTCCAATAAATCATCCAGAAAATTTCTAATACTAAATGCAATTAAGAAATGAAACAGTTTTGTAAAAAAAAAGAAAGAGAGTTACAGGGACGAATGCGAGGGAAGGATCTCGAATGGCGGAGAACAGGCCAGAAGTAGAAGCAATTGACGGCCCAAAGCCATGGCAATAAAGCATAACCAAATTTGTAGAATCTGCGTGCGTATTTTAATGATTCCTCCTCTGAGAGACCCAGTGATCCGTCTACTGTTGGCCACACTGGTGCCGATGGTGATAATATCGGATCGTTGCTTGAATTGGGTCTCCGGTCTTCACTCACTGTGATTGTGGCTGTGGGTGTGGCCGTGGCGCTGGTAGCGGTGGAGTTTGTATGCGACTCTTCCATTGAAATTCACACGCTCTCTGTGGTTGATTTTTTGTTTTTTTCAACTCTGGCTTCGGTGGGACTAAAATGGCAACAATAATGAAAACAGGGGTCCGATTTTAATTTGTTTTAGTTTCGTATGTCTTTTTTTTTTTCTAATTATTGATTCGCTCTTACTATAGTATATATATTTTTATTGATAACTAAATTAATTCTTGTTTAATCATGAGTATAATTTTTTTTTAACTGGTTGAAGTGGTTAATCCAAAATATAGAGGATAGGAGTTCAAATTCTGATATAAATGTCCACACTTTTTACCATTTACAATACCTATGAAAACTTCATAGGAACTAATTATGAGTATAGATTAATTTTATAAATACGTGCAATATATATCCATGGTCATAATTTGAAAAAAATTAATGTAACAGTTTCAATTTTATTTATAAAAATATACATAAATCTTTTTATTAGAGAAAAATAAACATAAATCTACTAAATGACTCATTATTAATTAAATATTGGATTATTTCAAAATGCGAAATTATAATATTATAGACAAATAAATTCTTGTTGTCAAAAAAAAAAAAAGACAAATAAATTCTACCATGTGAAAAGTATTATTCTCTTTATGACCGCTAAAAGATCATGGATTTAATATCATAATTACTGCATCACATGTAAAATTTGCTTGCAATTCGGTGAAATAATATAAATATCTCAAAAATTTTACTTGAATAAATAAAATCAAAATTTTTTTCTATTAAAATATAATTTTTTTCAAACTTTTTAATTGAATTTGAACTTAGAACTTTATAATTTGATAAAAAGAATGTTGACATGAATAAATTTTTTTATCAATTTTATGATATGAAATAATTCAATTAAAATGAATAAATAATCCTTATATGATATGAAATAAAAAAAATCATCATGATTTCCCTCAATTCAAGCAAAAATCTTTAAAAGGTTTGTTTGGTTCAAATGAATTTCATAAAATTTTGTATAATTCATTTATAAATTCAAATTAGTATGTTTGGTTTAAATGAAAATTTTGTAAAATTTATTTTGAATTTCAATTTTTTAATTTTGTGAAATTGTTTAAAATTAAATCAATTCTTATTAATAAAGTATTTTTGGCTTAAATGACTTTGGAATTCATGAATTCTATTTAGAAATGAAATGAAATCCTTGATGTAATTAAACTAAACAAGGGGTAAAGACTAAGCCAAATATAGAAGCTAAAATGCTGCTGAATAAACAGAAGCTCAGAATTAATTAATTGATTAGTTAGTAAATGGTTTACATAATTTAATCAGACATCCCAATCATACAGATTACCCCTTAAACAAGAAATTTTAAAACACCTAAGACATATAGGGGTAAAAAGGGTGAGCTCCGAAATCAAACACAACATCTTCAAATACAACAGAACTGGATGATCAGTGGCACTGAGGCTGAATCCTACTCTCTCCCTTTGCACCATGGAATTTCACTACACCTCCTTTGTCAATGCAATCTCCTTTACCTATTCCCAGTGCTTTATACCAGTGATCATTCCAAGTTCATCCAGGTGTGGAATTTTATCATGTATACTTGACTTACTCGGGATGGTAAGGACTATGATCTCTCCCGCATTTTGGCTCTAGCGAAAAATACTCCGGCTAATAGACCTACAAAATGTGATTCTTTTTCATTAGTGCTGGAAAATGCAATTCAAACTTGCATTCAAACTCAAAGAGGAAATGAATCCGTATGTTCTGGGGGTGGATACAAACATGTGGAAGTTAAATGAAATGAACATACCAAAGAAGATGCTGGCTGAGTTTTCCAAGCTGGTAGGCACTTTGAACAGAACTATGCCAGCAACAGACAGGGGAATCTTGTTAAGTGAACCCACAAGGCTGCAGATTGCAAATCAGGGATGAGAGATTCGTAATATATTTTCAATAATTAGCCATCATTATCAACCATTTTAGTCATACCTGTATGTGGTTGCTCCTGTTTGATGAAGAAACCACATAGAAGTGAAGCTGATTGCTAGACCTAAAAATCCACTTAAAGTTATCACTATCCAGAAGGCCGGTAACCTCAAGAGTGGTCTGCCAATAAATTAATTCAAGCTTCATGAGATTTAATAATATAAAAAAAATTATGGAAAGATACTATAAAATCAAACTCATGATCAAGTAGAAGTAACTTAATATGAAGAGTCATGCACAATTAACTTAATGTTGAGAGACATTAGCTTCCTTCTTTTTTTTTTTTTTAATTCTTGTAGTAGTTTTAATTTGATTTGGCACACTACACTGAGATCGTGCTAAAGACACTTATATACTTAGATCTACACTTGAGAGCTATAAATGATTAAACTTAAAGAAACAGGAAAAAAACAGTTGTAAACTATAATATTACAAGGGTGTGCCTAGGCGCACACACCTCAGTAACGTAACATGCCTTTTAGTATTGAGGTGCTAGGGCTTATGTCTTGTGCCTCAGGAACAGCTTTAACAGCTTTGTTGCCAACAGGTAGCTGTTATGTCCCCAAAAAGCCATTAGGATTTCAAAACACTTACACTTCCATATCATATAGAGGGACTACGCATCATGTTCAAAAGAAAAAAAAAAAAATGCAAGGACTGCACATCCATATCTATCAATAGTAAACTATGCAAGTGCCAAATCCATCAATAAACTTAAACCCAAAAAACAAAGAGAAAGCTTACGTTGTGGAGAGATATTCCACCTCATTGAAAACAAAAATAAGGATAATTCCCAAAGGCAATGATAGAGTGTTATTTAGCAAAACCATGGAAAACTCATTCAAGTTTCCAGATTTAGTGACTTGCTTTGCTGTATCCATGACCCTACGTAGAGTCAGCTGCACAAACAAAATAAAGGAGACACATAATCCATCAAATACTGTTGCAGAGTTAAAAGTGAAACAAGTTAACGAAACAGCTTGGTTAAAGGTAGGCTATTAAATGGACAAGATAAACAATTTCTAAGGATCGATATACTTCCCAATCCAAAGTATAATTAAAAGTACAAGGTTCATGAAAATCAGCTTTTGAACTTGCAGCAAATATGTAAGTGTTTAAGCATGAGGATTGAACTCTGGCGCAGAAAAGGCAAGATAAATATGGCAAGCAACCATATAATAATCCAGAAAAAAAAAATAATTCAGAAAATCAATCAAGACGCAAAACCAAATTTTGAAGGGCCTATAAAGCATATAGCAGCCAAAATTGCAAAAATAGGTCAGACCAAAGCCTAATAACGTACTTACAGAATAAGAAGCAGTTAGAAAACAGTTGGCAATCTGCCATGCATAGCCAATGGCATGAAAGGAAAGATCCGTAATCCCTCCAGAAATGGCTGAAATGATCTGTGCAATGAAAAGAAAATTTTTTCTCAAACTCAACTCTTTTACAATATTTATGCATAAAGAATCTCCATCTCAAGCAGGGCATTCTTAACAATAATGTCAATAACACTTAATAATAATGGTAGCACCAAAACTTATCAGAACTAAGATGGATGTGACTGCAGTCCAATAAATAACCATGGACTAAATTGCACCTTTTCATTTTTCACCTATCCCTTTAATAACTAACTAATGTGCAAATGAATTTATGACAAAACCCTAACCTTCAATGTCTTGACTATTTCTAATGTAGACAGCAAGCAAGCAAAAAAATAAATCTGTCTTAATGTAGAATGCTAACTGCTGTGGTAGTTTGTCCATGTTGCATAACTAATAATTCCATTAGTAAAATTTGCTCTTAACTTTGTGGCTAACATACAAAAGAAATAAACACAATAAAATGGTCTATTCCATTTGATCAGAAATTCAAACTTTTATCCCAAGTTACTAAAAGCTGTTACATCACATATGACTTATCTTCCTCCCACCACATAAATAACTGTTTCCTTGTGCTCTAATATCTATCCTCACTCTTCTTCTCTTCCTGGCAGCACCTCTCAATCTATATAGCTATGAAGTCACACATTATCAATTTACTGTTTCATTTTATATGGTGGAAGTCAATGGCAGTTTCGCCATTTCCACTGAAGTGTGTGCTGACAGGGCAAGAAGTGAGAAACTGCAACAACACTAGATGCAAAATACAATCAATAAACCACTGAACCAGCGACTAAAACTGGACTGGTGATTATGTTATTGCAGGCCCCATGTAATATGTCTCCAAAAAAAATTGAAGGATAACAATGAGAATGAATATGATGATAAACAATTCAAAAGTTGAACATACCATTAAGAACAGAGCAGTCCATACTCTGTTATCATGGTGCTTACTGAATAGATACATTTCACCAAGGGCAGTGATTACATTCGTAACATTCTTCAAAACTGTGACCATTGCCACATTAATATATTTCAAACTGCAAAAACCAACCAGATTATAGTAAGATGATACAACAGAAAAAAGTCTGCAGAAAATGCATATTTTAAATGCTAATAATGGTTTTAAACATCACATAAAGTTTTATTAAGGCACTCCAAAACCGAATAAAGACCACAAAAGCAGATAAATCATCATACCTAAACATGCTGGTAACAAGCATCCCGACAAATATAACATTCACAGGCAGCCAAACCTTGACCAATCGCCATGTTAGTGGTTCAGTTGATATTATGCCCAGAAATCCCAATGCCGACACAATAATCACTGAGATAAAATTCTGCAAATAAAAAAGAAAAAGTATCCAGTTCTCATGTAATATTTGTAATCTTTTGTCATTATCTCAGATTAAGTAGCATCAAGTAAAATATAACAAAATAACATCTTTTCTGAAAGAGAACAACTAACTTAAAACTATAGAAATTTACCTGGTACAGCATCAAAGATATCCCAGCATTAAAGTCATAGCTGGAAAGCACAAATTTATTCACCAGTATCATGCTGCAGGAGGAAATGCAATATGCAAGACCAGATAACAAGGCCTGATTTTGTATTTTAATGGCTCTATTACTACGTGTTGTCTTATCTCTGTCCTTTTCCAACTTTCCACCTTCCAAGTCAATTTCATCATTTTCATGAGATCTCATTGTAAAAGATAACCTGCATGAAAATAGAAAAAATCACATAGTAAATATTTCTTGCAGCTTAGGTTGGCAACTGTTTGCTAAACATAATAAATCATAAGCAAAAGAAAAGAAGGAAACATAAAAGGCATTTCAAGCATAAAGACGGTGGACCCTATCAAATCTCATGGAACAGATATACTGAACAGAAAAGGAAGGACTTGGCTAGTATAGACGAATGCATAATCTCTCACTAAATTTTATTTTTTCCCGAAGTAACACACAATAACAAAATAAGAAAACCTCAGTTCTTACACTTCAACTTTTTTTAATTTGTTACTCTAATTTCTTAAAGCTCCTCCTTCTATTGAAACAGTTACGGTAGATAAATTAAGATTAAGAAAATGATAACACTAAAGAAAAATTGCATCAAATTTATATTCTTTATCTAACTGGTTAAGCTCTTGGACAAAATCAAAATCTTGCAAAAAAAATAAAATAACAATTTTAGAAGCTTTTTATCTTGGTTTTAACTTAAGTTTGATTTGAATTTCAATTTATATAACTTGATCACCATAGGACTGAATTACCAACATGAATTAAATATAATCAAAGACACACTTATGCTATTCATTATACAATACTAATATGTAGCACCAAGTATAATTTTTACAGGAATAATCAATTAATTGAGGTGAGTGATAGTGTGATACCTGTTAACTACATCTTTTCTTAATGGACTAGATAAAGGGTCTACTACTCCATTTGACTCATGAAGTTTGAGTCCTCTATCCCCAATTCGACTGACCGTATTCGTGTCCTCCATAAAATTCCGTTTGTAAGGATAACTACGAATTTAAGGACAAAGACCTTCAAAATAAAATATGGACAACAAGCATAAATTCCATGTCCCAAAATACAAATGATAAATTTCAAAATGAATGCTAGAGAAAATGCAAAAACTGAAATGTCACATGCCTATAATCAACAATAACTATATTAACATCAAGAATCGCATCACGCTATTTTCCATAACCATTCCAAGACTCTTATAAGCATGCAGGACATGTACACACACAAAAAGAAACACAATGTGTTAGCACCTTCTTATGTCAAGAAAGGCAAAAGCATTATCATTATTTTCTGAACATCTTAGTAGTCCAATTGAGTAGTCATCCTTTCCAACAGGAAAAAGAACTTTTGCATGCTTTCACATTGTTTCAACATAGGGCACGATTCCTATGTGCTTGTGTTGTGTTTCGTGTCCACATCTGCATCTAAGACTTCTGCAGGAAAAGGGTTTTGCTAGAGGTTGTACTTTTAATCACAGTGTTGGATAATGAGTTTGATTGTTGATTGGAAGCCTTACAAGGCAATTACATTATATTGTAAAATTAAAAATACATACTTGCAAGGGAGGAAATGAGATCCATTAAGTCATTATGATTAAAATAATTATATGCAAATTGTAATTTAGAAAATACTGACAATGTATTAGATTAGAGAATCACTAATCAATCATCTAAAAACAAGTAAAATAACTAAGAATAAATTGATGAGTAAAGACAATAGTCTTGTTTTGAGAAAGTGACCATGAAGGTGATCAAATGAGCAACTAGCTTGAAAAGACAATCAGCATCCAACCCCTCATACCAGAGAAGAATGGAGATTAGGATACTTTAGAATCTAATGTAAGGATGATTAGTACAATGAGAACCTATAGAGGTTCACTCTGTCCATTTCTTTTCCTGCGTTAACTTGTCATTAAGAGGTCTAGCCTAACTCTCAAGGGACTAACTTTACACAAATTCTGTTATTGTTTTACATTAGCATAGTTCACTAACAATGGTTATGGATAAATTATGCAATGCTTCCTTACATCACCTATTGTCTACCATTCACTTTGAAATTTGTGATGTGTAACTTAAGGTATGACACTGACACTTGCTATTAATATTTGAACCAAAAGGTCTATATACATAATCTCCTAATTGTCCTTACAAATGGAATAACATGGAAGACATAAGCACTGTTTAGCAGAAATGGAGAAAGGGATGTGCAATAGTAGTAGGCCAGACCTCTAATCCATTAAGAAAAGAAACAGGCTTGCTTGCTTCATCAACTTATTTTTCCAACTCAACTGCACTCGATAATGCAAATTATACTTGATGTAGCAGTTATGATCAATCAAGTAATTTATTTTGATTTCATGATGACATTTAGTTTTTGTTGGCATTCTAGCCGCATTTTACCCTTTTTTTTTTTTTTTGCATTAATGGTTATGACATCATTTAGAAGGCAATTTCAAGATCAAATGCTATTGAACTTTGAAACATGAAGTTGCAACTTGAACAAAGTTGAATTCCATGAAGCTTGAGCTTAACTTTCAAATGAGCTCAAGGTGTTTGTAAGCACAAACAAATAGGCAAACACTCAATACTTTAGGGTAACGTTCATCTCTGTATATCTCACTAAACTAAAATTTAATAGCAAGTTTATCATCAGCAAGCAGCCAATAATGAATGGATGCTCATTCATTAAGGAATATCAAATCCAGGGAAGTCCCCAAAATAAAACTTCATGGAAACCAAAATTGTGCAATAGTAGTACTATTAGTTTTAATATGTTGTAAGACAACCCATTCACTAAAATTAGAAGATACTAAACACAGACAGAACTCTAATTGCAAAAGCACATCTCCAAACATGTTATGCTTCCAAAACGTGACAGCAGTACACATAACCAAATTGCTAATAGAAATTGAAACCAAGAAAAAGGACTCAAAAACTTCATAATCTCACAGTACATGCCTTCCCAATCAAAAACCCACTATTAAAAACTCGAACTTTTAAGAGCAAAGAAAACAACACATACCTCAAAAATTCTTCTAAATCTACTAATCAACGATTAATTTGATCTCGACACAGCTCAACAAGACCACTTTACACCTTCATAGTCAAGTCTGACGCATTCCTACAAATACCCATCAAATCAAAACGAAAACAAATGGTACTAAAAATAACAATAACCAGTAGCATTCAACAACACAAAAGAAAAAAGAAAGACCTACCATTTATCCAATAATCTATAACAGCCTATTCAGAACAACCCAATTCAAGAAATGTTGCAGTGATTGAGAAAGATCAGTGAAAATATTTGGTGGGTAGTGATTCTTGCTATAAGAAACTCAAGAATTTGCTTGTTTTGCTATATAGTTTTGAATATGCTGATAGATATTTATGCCAAGAAGAAAAAGAAAAAGAGAAGAGGAAAGTAGCTTGTGGGTAATATAGAAGAAGGTCAAAGAAAGAAGATTTCTGACGAACAAAAATCTGGTAGTTGAAGCTACACTATGTACAACAACAGCATATGACTTGTTAACTAGTTCTTGGTGTATCTATGTCAATAGGCAATGGGTTCAAAAGTGGAGGCTCATGCGCTTACCATTTCCACTTCTCCCTTGAAATTTTTGGCAACCTTGGTACGGTTACCTTCATGCCATCAAACTATTGGTAGTGCTTTTTTTTTTTTTTTTCTTTTTGAAATAAAAAACTATTGGTAGTGTTAACGTCACAACTCACAACTGTTATTTTTATTCATTTTATTTATGATATAAATTAATTATATTTTCAATATAAATAAATGTATATATATTCATTTTATTTAATATATAAATTAATTATATTTTTACATCACAACTGATATTGTTAAGGTGTGTTTAAATCGGAGCTAAAGAATGTTAATTGTTATTCTCATAACAGTTATATTGTAACTATTACACTCTATTTTTTTAACCCAATTTAAACACACAGTATTAAAAAAAACAAAAAATTTTTAATCCTAATTATGGTGGTAGGACATCACAATTATAGGTCGCACCGATAGAAGCATCAGTTCGAACCTAAGACTTTAAAATTTCAGGTATATCAATTTAAACCATTTGATCTAAATTTTATTGGCTAAAAAATTAAGAAATTTCACATCATTTTAATTTTTTAGAAATAATTTTTAGGCAGTAAAATTTTTTTTTTTGAATTCAATAAGTTTTATCATTTTATTACTCTTTTCATGAAATACTATTGATTTTATTTTTATTTTTTTGATATATTGGTTAAAAATCATAATGCACTTGTAGAAAATAAAAAAATTTAATGATAAAATTTACAATTAAATGAGTTGTTTTTAATAAAATTTTTAAAAGTTTACCTTTGAAATTAAACAAAATTGGAATAAAAATATTTATCTCGGTTGAGTTGTTCTGATAGCTTTTTTTTTATTAAGGATATATATATATATATATATAGGGATAATCGCTCCAAACAAATAGATGAATAACCACTTTTGTATAGTTGCAAGTTATAATTAAGGCCACACTAGCTATTTTTTGATGCAAATGTTTTAATTCTTCTCATTACAATAGTCCAATGACAAATAATAAACATTTTTGTATGAAAATTAAAAAATTATGAGTATGATCTTTTATCACCATGATAAAAAAAAAAATTCTCTTTTTAAATTGGAAAATAACAAAAATAAAATAATAAAAAAAATTAAAATTATGATTGGATTATAAATGAGTATAAATATATGATTTTTTTAAAAAAAGAAAGAGAAAAATGATGTCACATATATATATATATTTTTTAGAAATCTTGTTGAATCATTTAACTGATACGCATATAATGTCTCTAGTTACTCAAAATCAATTAGATATTTTACAAGAAAATTATATCACTAAACTACTCGATATTCGGTACAACAGAAGATAAACTTATTAATCTTAGAAAATTATGGAATTTAAGCACATGTTATTCCATTTTAGAAAAAACACATTTTTTAAAAAAACTCAAAAGTGTTATGAAACAAGTATGGGACTCCACTTAAATTAAATGTCAAGACAATAACAGCAAAAACTTTGAACAGATCCACTAACTATATATAGTGGCCACAAAAAGATTGCATGATGGATTATTTTCATATTCCCCTGAATTGTGAGGCATGCTTAGCCCCTTTGTTTTATTCCATATATAATACTAAAATGAAGTTCTTTTTTTTT
>CATIWK010022393.1:0-11036 GCA_949634005.1 Mallotus japonicus | reverse complement strand
CGAGAAAGAGAGCTGGACTGGACACTAAGGACATTGACCAAGAAGATGAAGAAGATTATTTGGGTGTGGGTCCATTGATTGAGAAATTAGAGAAAGAGAAGCTGAAGCCTGTCACTGGTAATTTGAATCTTCGTGAAGAGCCGTCTGATTCTGAGAGTGAAGATGATGATGATGAAAGGTTTGGAAGAGAAGTATCCACAAAAAGATTTGAACTTTTTAAGAAAAAACATGAAAGGCATAAAGAGTTTCTTGAGAATTTTGTTGCTTCTGGTAGTTTAAAATGCTTGCTTTATGTCCTTTTATTGTGATTAATTTTATTGCATACATGAAATGACTTCTGGGTAGTGACCTTTTTTGTGTTTTCTTGTTATTTGTCATTGATTAACAGAGACACTTGATGATGCTTTCAAATGGATGCATAAAATTGACAAGTTCGAGCAAAAGCATTTTCAGTTTAGACCTAAATATAGAGTTATCGGTGAGCTGATGAATCGTTTAAAATTAGCAGAAGGGAAGGTTAAATTTATCCTTTAACAGAAATTGAAAGGGCAATGAGGTTAGTTGAGCAGAAGGAAGCTTATGATCCCAACAATCCAGCTAATTATGGAAATATTTAGTGTGCTCATAACTGGTGGAAGCCAAACTGTGAACTCAACTGATGTGTAATCAAGTTCTAAATCCATTTCGGTGTTAAAAGCCAGATTTAAGCAGTAGCAATTGGAGAGTGGCATTGGTGGAAGCCGCAAAAAGAATGAACTTGATACATACTTATCTGAGTCAGCCTTGGAAGATTCAGATGAGGGGATATTTGATCTATTGAGGTGGTAGAAGCTAAATTCAGAGAGGTTCCCCATTCTTTCTAACCATCCCAATTTCTATAGTTGCATTTGAATTGGCTCTTAGCATTGGTGGACGAGTGCTTGATTCCTTTCGAAGTTTTTTAACACCAAAACTTGTTGAGGCCTTGATCTGCACTCAAGATTAGGTTAAAAAGCCTCACCACAAACATATTTCAGTTGAAGAATCACTTGACTTTGAAAAAGGTACTTTGTTTAATTTTGTTGCCTTTTCATATTATGTATATATATATTTTTCCATTCTTATGATTTTTTTTATTTTTTATATCAGATCTCCCTCCATTGTGTGTTGGTCCTGTTGTCCATTCTATTACCTCAACTGGTGGTAGCTAAGAAGAATTTTAAAGCTCTGCCTATCCTGTCTAAGAAGGATTTTGCTTCCAATTAAGTCGAAGCTCTGCCTTAACTGTCTAAGAGGAAAATTCGAACTCAGTAACACTTTCTCAACTTCTTTTCACTTTATGTTGATTACTGCTTTGCTGGTTGCTTGTTGATTGTTGCTCTCTGATTGTTGCTTTCTGATTGTTGCTCTCTGATGCACTTTTTGTTGGCATCAAATGTTTTTGTTAGTCTGTGACACCTGCTGTGCCATATTTTTGTTGTAACATCTTTAATAGCAAACACATGACAGATGCCAAGGTTGTGTTTTTCCAAAATATAAACCCTCAGGTGGCTATTGTGTATGGTTAAGTTTTGCAATTCACTAATTTTGTGCTTGTGTTAGTTGCAGCCTTTATTCTTATTCATTATTTGAGGCAATGATGAAGCTTCCACCAAATTATCTGACAATTGGTTTAATGCAATGCTGTGTGCTTTTTAGGTAGCAAATGGTTTGCAGTTTGTTGCCAAAAATTGAGCATGCATTAATCCAATGACATGACAATTTTGATTCTGAGCCTCCCTTGTTTGTTGCTAATTACTTGTTAGTTATTATTCTCTTTTTGATTCTTCAGTTGATCTGCCCTTTTTAATTTTGCAGGTTGTATTTCTTTTGTGAATCTATGAATGCAATATTGCGGTCTACCTTTTTTTTTTTTTGGCTTGTGTAGACTCTGTTCAACAACAAATCTCTTATATTTTTTGTAAATGGTAGAAATAGTGTGTAAATGGCAATGTTATGATTTATTTTGCTGTATATTTTTTGTAAATGGCAGAAAGAGTGTGTATATTTTGCAGAGGCAAAGTATGAATGCCCTATTAGATTCAGAACTTCTGAATACAACAAATACATGATAAGCAGGATCTTGTTTTTGCAGTTTTTGGGCCAAAGGCCTTACAATTTTATTTTGTAATTTAAAGGGTTGGACACTATATTTTGTAATGGGCTCGATCCAATTTATTAAAAAGTTATTGGGTAATTGAAAAGAAACAAATTAAACTTTAGTACCTAAAATGAAATTAGTGCAAAGTTTGGCAACCACCCGTACACTTAACCCGTTTCAAATAAGAAGCACGACCTCCAACTGCAAGAGCTTTCTCACTGAATCTCTTTGTTAGGGATGTGTGCAATGTTAGGCCAATCCGCCCCATCATTGTTTCTGCATCTTTTTCTCAGTATAGGACATTCACTGATATGTAACTTCCGTAAAGAGGTAAGGTGGCGCATCTCTTGGGGAAGAGAAGTTAAGCATAAGCACCCCTTGATATGTAGTTCTTGAAGAGCAACAAGATTTCGTAACCACTGTGTTGGTAGAGATTCAAAATCCTCAATTGCCACAATTTTCAGTACCTTCAATCTGGAAAGAGGCTGACTAAGTGAAGAAGAAGAACCCCAAGTTGTCATCTTCATTGTCTGATGCAATGGTTCTATATTGGCATCCTCCAACAGTAGATTATGATCAAGAGATGGAAACAATGGCATCAAAACCAACTTAGGACAATTCTTTATTTCCATTAGAGAAAGAGAAGTGAAATGAGGCAGCTCTCTTGCTACTTCTGTGCTTATCTTCCACCATCCCTTTAAGTTAGGACAATGATCAATCCAAAGTTTCCTCAATGATGGACAAACTATTGCTGAGCTACCAGCCTCCTCACTAACAATGTATTCCAAATATTCTAGTTTAGAAAGCCACATTTCATTAAGGTCTGTAAATACCTGTGCCTCGATCTTTATTGTTTGTAGTAATGGCTCTATGCCGGAATTGACATAATACAGCCTTTCATTAAGATGTGGAAATAATGGCATGCAAGAGAGGTTGGGACAGTGCTTAATTACCAACAATGAAAGACATGGAAATTGAGGCAGCTCTGCTCTTATCGTTGAAGTATCATCAATCCTCTTCCACCATCCCTTCAACTTGGGACAATAAGTGATCCAGAGTTTCTTTAAAGAAGGACAGACCGTTGTTGATACTCTTTGCCCTTCAATATCAATGTACTCTAACTCATCTAATTCAGAAAGCTCCATCTCTTTAAGGTCTGCGAATAGCTGTGGCTGTTGCGCCTCTTCAAGCTGAATTGACATTATCCTGATCTTTACCGTTTGCAGTAGCGGTTCTATGTCGGATTTCACATAATACAACCTTTCATCAAGAAATGGAAATAGTGGCATGCAAGAGAGTTTAGGACAATGCTTAATTTCCAACAGAGAAAGACTAGGAAACTGAGGCAGCTCTGCGATTTTTGTCTTCATAGCATCATAATCCCTCTTCCACCATCCCTTCAACTTAGGACAATAATCGATCCAAAGTTTCTTCAAGGATGGACAAGTTGTTGACCCTCTTCGCCATCTGGTCCTTTCACAATCTATGTACTCCAAATCTTCTAATTTAGAAAGCCACAGTTCTTTAACTTTTGCAAACAGCTGCGGCTGTGCCCCTTCAATCTGGGATGACACTGTCTTGATCTTTATTGTTTGTAGCAGTGGCTCAATCCCAGTTTTCACATAATACAAACTCTCATCAAGAGATGGAAACAATGGCATGCAAAAGAGTTCAGGACAATGCTTAACTTTCAACAGTGAAAGACGAGGGAACCGAGGTAGCTTTGCTGCTGTCATTGTAGGATCATCACCCCTTTTCCACCATCCCTTCAATTTAGGACAATAATAGATCCAAAGCTTCTTCAAGCATGGACAAACAATTGATCCTCTTTGCCCTTCAACATCTAGGTACTCCAAATCTTCTAATTCATGAAGCCATAGTTCTTTAATTTTTGCAAATAGCTGCGGCTGCGGCCCTTCAAGCTGAGTTGATACTGTCTTTATCTTTATTGTCTGCAACAGTGGTTCTATGCTAGATTTCACATAGTACAACCTTTCATCAAGAGATGGAAACAATGGCATGTAAGAGAGGTTAGGACATTTCTTAATTTCCAACAAAGAAAGACAAGGAAACCGAGGCAGCTCTGCTGTACTTGTGATTGCAGTTTCATCATAATTCTTAGGCTTTCGCCATCCCTTCAGATGACAACAATTCCAGATCCAAACTTTCTTCAGGGATGGAAAGAATGTACCACTCCTACTAGTGGAATCATTATTCCCCATCATGTGAATGTACTCTAAATCAACCAAGTTATCAATGAACAGTTCTCTAAGAGAATGGATTTGATCAAGTGGTGGGAGATGCTTACACCCTTTGCAATTTTTTAAGCAAAGAACCTCCAAATTAATCGGTGTGGAAAGTTGATTCGTGAGTGCTTCACGAGCTGGAATCATCTTCATCCTCAGTGCCTGCTGCAATGATTCTAAGTTGGCATTTTCAAACTTCAACTCTCCACCAACTGATGAAATGAGTAACATCCAACTCAAAATATCGTAATTATAGGCTTCCAGTGATAAAAGACCAGACTCCAATGTTCTTAAAACATCGTTGATTCTTTGGCTGGGGATATCTTGCAACGTCTGCAATGTACTTTCCCAATGTTTTTCACTTTTATCAAACAATGCATGACCCAAGCCTGTAAGTGTTAATGGATTGCCTTTCGCATATTTTACCACCCAATCCGACTGTGATGCGCGATCAATAGGAGGATGCTCTTGTTTAAAGGCATTCATGCTAAAAAGTTGAAGAGCTTCACCATCGTTCAATTCTCGCATTCTATAAATGTTAACATCAGCAACATTCATGAGAACTTGCTTATCTCTGCCTGTTAAAAGAATTCTGCTCCCAGGACCAAAAAAATTAGGCTCACTAGCTAATAACAGTTCTTGCACTTGTGTTGAACTATCAACATCATCAATAACAATAAGAACTTTCTTTCGACAGAGTCGATCCTTTATAAAAGGCAGCCGCAGATTAATAGTGCTTGAAGTTAGATTTTCAAGCTCTAACAGTGCTGTGAAAAGCTCATCTTGCAACTGATGCAGTGGATGTTTTTGCAGCTTCTCTCTGGTATTTGGAAGAAAACAACAACTTTCAAATTTAGGAGCTATTCGATCATAAACAGCTCTAGCAAAAGTGGTCTTGCCAAGACCATCCTTGCCCCATATTCCAACAATTCTAACATCTGAAGGTTCCAGGCTTAGAAGAGGTTCAAATTGTTCAATCTGTGGCTCAATGCCAACCAAACCTTTGGCATAGTAAATTGAGGCCTTTCGTTTCAGTTTTTCAAGAGCATCGTCAGTGATCGTTTTGATTAGTTCAGACTCTGACCTGATAAACACCCCGAGCAAATGTTTGTAAGTTAGAGGATAAAAAGAGGTTAATCTATGTATTAAAAAAAAGATTTTTGCCTACACCAAATGTATTACACTTTCGGTTAGGATTTGTGATACATTAACTAAATAACTTACAATTGGCCAATAAGAATGAGACATGTGTTTCTGTGTAACAAATCCTACCGTTAGGTGTAACACCGATTATAAGTAAGAATATTCCAAAAAAAAAAAAAAAGAAGATAATGACATGTAACTTTCGATATATTCTTGCCTACCATTACACCCAACGGTTAGATGTACAAGATAAAAATATGTTACTTATTTTAATTGGCCAAGTGAAAAACACTCAATATATATGTCACACATCCAACTTTTTTTTTTTTTTTGGGACAGACACATACAACCATTTGGTATAATGCTCTACTTGTAGGTAAGAATCTATATATATTTATTAGCAAATCTCATCTTTTACTCTCATTTTGTATGAAATTTCAATCGTTTATGGAAACTGAAACTACATTATTGTATGGAACATTTTAATTATTTGTCTATAGGTTCATAATTTATTACAATTTTAATAAATTTATTACTTTAACAAGTATACATTTATTTTTCTTTAATCTTTTTTAATGTTAAAATTAACAAACTTTTTTTTTAAAAAATTATTTTTTAATAAGAAATTTTAAATATTTTCAAAAATAAGATATAAAAAATTAAAATTATTCTCTTAAAAAATTAATTTATTCAGCCCATAATGTTGATTTGTATTGATTTATTTCCATTAAAAATACCAATTCCAATAGAATATTAATTATAATATTAATAAATTTTTTATTTAATCATTTGTACTTTACATTTTAAATATTTTTTAACTTTAATATTATTCTTTATTTTGTAAATATTATATCCACTATTTTAAAAAACATACATATTTTTTAAAAACAAATTATTCAAATATTCATAAAAATACATTTAAAATTTTTGTTGGTTTTTTTTTTTACTTTATTATGATTTCAATTTATTAAAATAATAAATAAAATCAAGTGATTGTGATTAAATTTAATATAGCAACTATAATTGAACTAAAAGAAATATATATAAAAAAAAAAGATACACTGATTTGGGTTAGAATAAATTTTGATACCTAAAAAATAATTAATTAAAATTTTAAAATTTACACAATAGAATGATATATTTGCAAAAAAAAAAAAAAAAAAAAAATAGAAAGTTAAGGATAAAAAAATTACTAATTTATTATTTGATTTCCACATCAATAAATAATTTACACATGTATATGATGTCCGCATGAGCACATGTTATTTTGACCATGGATAGATTTGTAACAAATCAAAAAGTTCAAAAGTAGAATAATTTTTTCTAATTAGAAAAAATTAGAAAAAATAGATATTTAGATATATAGATATAGATAGATATATAATATATAGAGTGTGTATTTCAGTTGTAATCGACATGTACCATTGTTCGAAAAAAAAAAAGACTAAAGTTTATGGTACAATTATGTAATATCCCCTATTTTTATGTTTTTACGTTTTTTTTTTTAAAAAAAAAAAAAGAGGAGATATAAGGTTGCTACCTGATTGCAAATGTGTCCCAGCCAGACAAATTAGCAACTTCCTTCAACGCATCTCTCCAGCTCTGCACCTCATTCACTGTCGAACTCTTTCCAAGCTTCTTAAAAACTGCTCCAAATGTACCCGTCTGATCTTCCACATCGGATGGATCAACTTTGTAAAACACGGGTATCACCGTCTGACCCTTTTTCATGCAATCAACGATCGTCAAAAGCTCCTCCAAACACCATTTGGAATCTGCATAGTGCTCTGAGAAAATAACAATGGAGATTTTGGACCCTTCAATCGCTTTTAAAAGTGAAGGTGATATCACTGCTCCTCTCTCAAGTCTGTAATCTATGTATGTTAGAATTTTCTTTGCTGTCAGCGCAGTGAAGAGATGGCCTGTAAAATTATCGCGAGTGTCTTTACCTTTGAAGCTAAGGAAAACATCATATTTTTCTAGCCGCGTAGGAGAAGTAGATTCTGGCTCACTAGTAGTAGAGGAAGGAGAAGAAGAAGATGATGAACCAGAAGTAGCAGAAGGAGATAAAAAGGACCCCATAGGGATTCACGGGTGTACTAGAAATTGATGATAGTTTCCGAGCTGTATATACATATATATACAGAGAGAGATGTGTGAAGGGTGCAGCGAAGATAAGGAATGAGCTGGGTAGTTGAGTTTACAAAGGCGGAACCAGGCAGGAAAAATCGCAGATAGGGCCAAACACTTAGCAAGCAGTGGCGGATCTACTTAAGGGCAAGTTTATCCTTTTATAATTGGTTCATATAAGTTTTATTTTATTATCATTGGCTCTTGCTACAATGGAAACGTTTGTATAGATACAAACGGTCATTTCACCTCCAATAATAGGTTAGTCACCGTCTATAGCAGATATAATAAACCGATAACATTCTAACGTTGTAAAAAAAAAAAAAAAACTATTGTCGTATTTTTGACGTTCTAATGCCAGGAAAAAATGCAATTTGTGTGTGGATTTAATGTTCTGTTTTGATGATGATGGTAGGTGAGGTGATTTCGATTCAGGAAAGCGGCGAGAGGGCGAAAGGTATGGATCTAGAAATTTCTAAAGATGAGAGGAGGAGAAGGAAATCTAGATCTCTGAAGTGCATCCACTAAGCTTACGCTTAGTCTCAGGAAACTAGGAAGGCGTGTCTCCGATTGCAGATTTGATGCGATTTCGGTTAATGATATTGGGGATGCTAAGGAGGAAGCTGCTGTTAATGCGTTTCGCCAGGCATTGATTCTAAAAGACATGATTCCGCCTCGCCACGATGATTACCATACTCTCTTGAGGTAATGCAGCTGACGTTTTTGAATGATTTAATGGAGTTTGTTATTGAAGTGCTCAACTGGAGGAAAGAGAATGGAGTTGATTCGATCATACAGATAACGAAACAATTTAAGTTTCATTAAATTGAATTATATAGCGTGATCATTCTGTGATGGTGTCTTACACTACATTTTTTTTTTCAGATACTTGCTTATATTTTACAAGGTTGTAACTGATGATAAAAAAAAAAAAAAAACATGTTTCTTGCTTAGGATTTTGTGTACGAGGAGTACGAAGAAGTTCAGCAATATTATCCTCACGGTTACCATTGTGTAGACAAAGAGGGTCGGCCTGTTTATATTGAAAGACTTGGGAAAGTTGAACCTAGCAAATTAATAAGTGTAACACCAGTGGTTCGGTTTTTAAAATGTCATATTCGATTTGTTGAACCTAGCAAATTAATGAGTGTAACCAAAGTGGCAGTCCTGTGTTGGTGTGCTTGAGCTCATAATGACTTCACAAAAGATAAAAGATGCAGCTGATACAGATTTTTCTCAAGTAAACATAGAGTTCAGGAATGCTTAAAAAGTCTCTGCTACAACTGATACAGATTTTTGCATTCTATCTGCTGTAGTTCTTATTTTTGTCTATTAAATATCAATTTTTTTCATTTCTTTACATAATAATGAAATCAGAATTTAGAAGTTCAGCTAGTGCGCATCTAATTTTGCACCCATGCCTTCTGTAATTCCTTTTGTTTTTCTTGCTCTGTTTCTATATAAATTCTTTGTCAGATTCTTTACAGTTTAGCTTGTAAATTACAATCTCCAGTAAATCTAAAGTTGAAATTCATATTTTTTGTTATCCATTTCTTGTTATATATATATATATATACACACACGCGCAAGCACACACACTTGACTTTTATTTATGAATTGTGAAATTGACTATGGACATGTTATCAGAAATGCTATATCCACTTAAAATTGTACAGTAGTGTGAGAAGCTGGAAGATTTGCGTAATTGCTGATTTTCATGGCTCAGCTCAGTGCTCAAGAATTCATTAACCATTAATTGCAAGTTCAATTTTGATTTTTGCTTCAAGTGCTTAATTTTACAACTTGGTCTATTAAATCTTCAATTGCTGATTTTGTCCTTGTTGAAATAAATCCAAGTTCAAGAATTAACTTCTTGATCTATTTATTTAAACATTTTACCATCTGGCTAACTGACACTGGAAAGTTCAGAGGGCAAATTGGCATATAATCCATTTCTTGACAATGCCTTTTACTGGCAAGCATATTCATGCTTCTACATTGCATTGAACTGTACAACAGCAAACAAACAAATGCAATACACATCCTTTTTGTTTCTCTCAAATTTTTCTTGCAATAAAAGAAGAAAAGTTAAAATAAATTCGGATTAAGTAGCCACTGCAACTTGCAATATAGATATTTGCTTCTCTTCACATAAGGGATTTCAAGCTCAATATAAACTCATGAGTGAAGATGCTTCAAGCTGCCATATCTATCGTGAAATATCATTTTTTGATGACTTTTTCTTTCTTTTTTTTTTTATTAAAAAAAAAACTATAAATCATATACTTGGAACCTGCAACCTACTCAGAACATAAACAAAAAGATGCAAAAGATTTGTTTCATCTGCAAACTATTTCAAATTTCCACAGGAAGAAATTACATGAGTTCTCGGTAAAAAGGTTATGAGACTTTCACAAAAATGGACTTTGACTATCAGTTACTCTGTGTGCTTCGATTTTCTGTTAATCTTCTCCACACCATTATCCCACAATGCAACAAGGTCAATTTTGACTCTGCATCAACAAGCTTCTTAAATTCAATTTCCTGACTAGCAAAATCCCTAACCTCTGTGATCAAAGACAATTTCGAAAACCATCAAATTGCCACATGCTACAATTTCCAATTGATTGTTCATACATAGTCCATGATCTTTGGACATTTTTATCTCTGATATTCTAAGCACTAGTTTGCATCAACAAAGCAAAACGCGCATCTTATACTGCTAGGAAAAGTGACAAATATGAAGCCAAATAACAAGGAACAAACAAAGTAGCAGGAGGAAAAAATTTGTACTTGCCTCAACTTTATCCCTGCCTGCTGTGGCAGCTGCAGCATCCTTAACTGCTAAGAGAGCAGTAGCAGCAAGCCTTCTGGCTTCATCATTGGTGGCATTTTTCACATTAGAACCAATATATCTATCAAAACATATACACAATCCGGGTTATTTACCAAAGCAGGGTAAAATTTTTTTTTTTTCCCCAAATTAGTGTACTTTTAAAAGTAATTCTCCTTTTTGGGTATTTTTTGAAACTATTTCCCAATTTAGGGTACTTTCAGCTGAGTTGGAGGAGAGAGAAATTTTTTTGAAAATTTCGTGGGGCGGTATGGCCCCCTTTATTTTTTTTTTCCTGTTTGGGGGCATACCGCCTGTTGCAGTGGCGGTATGGCTCCCTTTTCAAATTTTTTTTGACATTTTTTTTTAATTTTATTATTATTATTATTATTATTATTATTATTATTATTAATTTTAACATTATTATTATAATGTTTTTTTTATTTTTTGTTTTTTATTTTATTATTATTATTATTATTATTAATTTTAACATTATTATTATAATGTTTTATTTATTATTATTATTATTATTTTATTATTATTAATTTTAACATTATTATTATAA
>CATIWK010022365.1:0-14963 GCA_949634005.1 Mallotus japonicus | reverse complement strand
AGTAATTATTCCAAAAAAAAATCACTAAAATATATATGATATTTGGGGTATCCTGTAGTTGTAAAAGTTTTGATTCATTCGGAGTTTAGGGTAACTCCAATCCATACCTATTTTAAAAAAAAAGATAGGTTTTTTTTTTTTTTTCGGTTCCAATCCATATCCATTTCTTTACTCATTTTTGTGTAAATGAGCATGGCAAACTTTGCTCGAAAAAAAAAAAAACATGGCAAACCATTCATCATATATGTAGAAATGCCAACAAAGTTGCTGATTGGTTAAGTAAAAATGTATTTTTGTTTAAAAAGGGTGACATTTGGGCTAATATCCACCCTCATCTTAATCGGCTGCTTCAGCTTGATGTTTCTGTGTAGTTTTGTTTGTGAATGAATTTTTATTAATAAAAAAAAAAAAATATGGCAAACCTATTTTTGAGTTTGCTATGTTCACTTGAACCTATTTTAGGTTTTTTTTTAATTTTAAATTATATTATTAATTTTTAAGATATTCAATTTAGTTCAATTTTTCATTGTATAGACAAATTTTTTTTAATAATCTAGTACAAAATATTTATTTTATTTAAAATATATTTTTAATATATATATATATATATATATATATATATAACAAATAAATATAATATATTCTAAAAAATTATACATTAAATTTAAATAATACACATTAAAAAAATATTCATTGCAAATATTGTTTAAATTGTACTATTTTATTATTCATCTTTGAATGTAATATGTAATTTTTAATTTTTAATTGTAATTTTTATTTTTAATTAAGTATTATATATGACGTTATATAATTAAAAAATTATTAATTTAATAATTTAATATTATTTGATCAATATCAAAATATATTATTAATGGATGCATTTGTTAAAAGAATATAAATATAGGTGTAATATGGTAAATGTTTAAATATTATAATATGGGATATAAAAAAATATATATAGAGAATATTCTTTTTAGTGTTAAAAATGGTGTAATGGGTTGGAAAAAAATTACTGTGGAAACTATATTTTAGTCTAAATTTAACACTATTTTAGTGCTAAGAGTTGAAGATGGCCTTATGTATAACAGAAATAATTACTTTCCCAATTACAATAATTTAATTTTCTATTTTTTATAATAAATAAATGTGTAAACTTATAAATAAATTATAATTTAATATATTTAGAAATTATTTTTAAATTCCCAATAAACTAGTATTAAATTAGATTACGATTTGTCATAAAATCAATTTAATTTAAACTAAAAATTAAAATAAGCAAAAATATGAGATGAGTTATAAAAATTCATATAGTTATATTTATCATGAATTTATATTGTTTTTATTTTTTAATTATTTTACACTATAAATAAAAATTATATCATCGTATTATAAAATAAAAATATATTTTATTATAATATTAAAATTAGGTGTTTAAAATAGTATTAATTAAGAATTTAAAGAAATAAATATTGATTAGTCGACAATTTGAGAGTGATTTGCTAAATATATTAAATTGCAATTTATTTATTTATACCCCTATTTATGTCTAGGTAAATAATAATAATAATAAAAGAGAAATAAGAATGGTTGACAATTATTTCATTTATGCACTTTTTGGGGGGTCTCTCTCAGCTAAAAACAATTAAAATTCACACATCAAAATAGCACATTTGGAAGAAGGAATGCCAACCAAAATTTTATTTGGAAAAAATAATAAAAATTCATGGCTACATTTGAATGGTGATAATTCAATAACCAAATATGATGACATGGGTCACTTGGGCATGCAAGTCAGGTGTTCTTTGGATAAGGTTATTGCCTTGTCTGAAACTGCAAATATGCCCTTCTCAAACTCCATGGACATATGTAAGGGAATGTGCAGAAATAAATTATAGCAATCTCTTTTGAAAATGGCAGCCAAACTGGCTTTCTCTTCTTCTTCTCTCATCACTCAGACACCTTTCCTGCCCAATCCACCACCATCCTCTTCTCTGACTTATGCTCTTACTTCATCAAAGAAAAGGGTTCATCATTTCAAAGTCCATGCTGTGGGTAAGTGATTATGATTCTTTTTTGTCTAGTCTGAATTACATCTGATCTGACAGTTAGATTTATAATATTTAAATACCCATTTTATTTTTATTGAACACTTGGAGTATGCCATGAATCTGAGCGCTAGGTGTAATGCAACTGAAGTAGGCAAGAATTACTGGTTAAGTTGTGTACACCAAAGTGATGTAATTCAAGAAAAGGATTGTTTTTCTTTGTGCTCTCAGGTGGAGGAGATGGAGAACTTAAGCCTAAAGGGAAGAAGAAATTTATAACAAGAGAAGAAGAACCTGAACAGTGAGAGTGTTCTGTTCTGTTCTGATGTCTCAATTTTGATTGAATGTGTCCTCTGCATTTCTTAAAATTTTTATTAATGATGAAGCTGAAAAATGCAGGTATTGGCAAACAGCAGGAGAAAGGGAAGGAGAGAATCCCATGAAGACACCTCTACCATATATCATCATCTTTGGCATGTCTACACCGTTTGTGATCTTAGCCATTGCTTTTGCTAATGGTTGGATCAAGGTACCTGTCCGATGATTTGTTCAGAGCTGCAGCAACTTATAGAAGCTAAATGACACTGTTTGATATGTTTTGGTTCAGTTTTTAATATGATGCAATCATTTCAGTTCCAAGACATATAAGCACATGTATTTTGCACACTAATTCTGAATGCTCTATCTAGTGTTCATCATCTCCAGGTTTTTCTGTAGCACATAACTAAAAGTTGCAAAAGCTTATGTATGCTACATCTTTAATATTCTTTTAAGCAGCAGTTGAAATGTTTGAATGATATGATTTATAAAGACCCAGAACTGTTATCAATAATGAATTTGATGAAACGAACAAGGAGATGTAGAACTGCAAGTACTCAGCTGGGCGACAGATTCATCAATAATGATTTTGCAACTCTCTATATTGATAAAGATTACTAAGATACAAGCAAATATTTTCCAAATTGCAGACCTAGTAAATCTTTTATTGACATTATTAAGGCGCACCTTCTTGGCAGGAGAGTAGCAAAAACACAATGTCCAGTCTGCTGCATTCTACTTAAAAGATTTATTGCGAATTTTGTTCGTCTTTGATGCCCTTCAAGGGGAGGAAGGAGGAAATTACATATGCAAGCAAGAGTACAAAGAAACTATATCATATTCAAAATATATATGGCAATTGGACAAGCAAATTTGCGGCGAAAATTTTCAACTTTTCTCCTACTTAACTTTTTTCTTTTTTTCTTGATTTACTGTTTCTTCTTAACAATATCCATCTGTAGGATCTATGACATTAAAAGAATATGGTATTACTTTTCATCGCCTTGACGGCTTGTATAGTACAACTGTCACATACTTCTGTTGGAAGCGATGGGTCGAGCCAAGTGCAACAGGCTGACCTCGACTGTTCTGAATATACAGATGGTTTAGCCCTGCATGCCGAGGCCTTGGCAATGGTAGTTGATTTTCCATAGCAGATCTGTTATTCAACAATGTAAGTTGAAGTTGTGGGGGTATATCAGGAGGCGGCTTGCTGAAATCATTGTCATCTAATGACTCGTTGTTGTAGCTTGTCACTGGGGATGGAGGAGCTTCAAATTCAGATAGGTTTTCTGGGGCTTCTGGAACATCTTCCTGTAACAGCAGATTGCAAATAAGCATAGAATCATCTGAAGGAGTAGGGCACATAGATAGGGACGTAAACGAGCCGAGCTGCTCGAGAGTAGTTCGGTGTTCGGCTTCAATAAAAGCTCGTTCGAGCTCATATATTGAAACTTGTTTAATAAACGAGTTGAGCCCAAACTATACAAAGTCCGGCGCATGAAGCTCGCGCATAAGCTCGAATAGAAGCTTGTGAGCTAGCTCGTAATTTTAATGTTCAGTAATTTAATTTTAAATATATAATATATAAATTCATATTGCAAAAAACATTTTAGAAAATATATTATTAGAATAAAATTATAATTTTTATTAAATATATTGTAATTTATTTAATAAATAATTTATTTTTAATTTTTTAATATATAATTTTAATTTATAGTTTGCATTTTTTAAAATTTCTTTACATTTCTTTAGGCTCGTTTAAGTTTGCGAACAACTCGTGAACACCAAGTGGGATAGCGAACTCGGTTCGATTATAAACGAACCAAGACCAAGCTAGTTAAAGCTCGGTTTGATTACACCCCTACGCATAGAGAAGGGCAATCAGAATATGGATGGCTACAAATATTTGGTTGCATGCTTGTTATGCTAGAAACAACCATTTGACTAGCATCCTAGATTCAATAGTGAATTTGTCGCTTCCATATATGCTTGTGAGTCAAATGGCAGGAGGAATTAAGTTAAAGGACATCAGAAGCTGCTCCTCATTGAATGCATGGTTTTGCGAGGAACCATAGGCCAAAGTATGATGAAAACAGTTCAAAAAAGAAATTTTGATATGATGAAGGTAATTTTCAAAGTTTAACTTCCTCAGAAACGCTGAACTACAAGCAGATGTCCTCTAACACAAACATCAGGAATCATTGTAGCCACAGTGACTGTATACAGCATGCAACATGTAAATTGTGATATTGTAGAAGACTAATTGCAGAGAAGAATGATCCACACTGGAACATAGAAGGTTAATGGGCACTTTGTCGAGCTCCAGTGGATGATTCTACTGTAATGAAAGAACAAAATGCACACTGGAACAACTCATGACCAAGCCATCTATGCGCAGAAAAAAAAATTAGAAACCGAAAGATATCCATTTGAGAGACTATTTCATTGCAGTGAAAGTCAGTGAATGTGCAGCAACTCCAGATCTCTAGTCTAGGATGATATGGCTAAATTGCTTGCTAATCCAGACCGTTATTATAAGCAATAGAACTTGATTCATTGTTTAATTAGGAAAGAAGGTTGGGACCTTTCTGAAACAAGGTAGTTAATTTTTGGTTGACTGTTGAACTGGTAAAACAGTTTTGAGTCTCATTTATTCAAACGTTTCCAAATGCTGAAGTGGGTCAATCCCCTTAATTAGGATTGGCCTACCACAGATTCATGGTCAAGAGTTTTTCTGGGGTTCCCCCAAATCCCAGTTACAGCAGTAACTTCTATCAAGAAACAAAAGGTCAGATCAGCAATAACTGTTTCAGGAAGAGTTTGAATTATGTCACGAGTTAGGTGACAGGAACAACAGTCCCTTGATGGTTGTCATGTCATCTCATGATTCACATTCACAAGTCAAAGAGACAGTAGCTATTTATTTGAAACACATGAGCATCCCCACGCATTCAACATCACATTTTGGTCATCCCATTAATGTTCTTTCTATGGCAATGCCGGAAATACTTTTCCAAGAGATTCCCCTTCATTTTTCTTCTTAAAAGCTATAACAATTTTCTGAACGGTATTAAATTCAGTGTAACATATGGATTCAGACTGAAATAATTGCAACTTTTAGAATAATTTTTGTTCAAATGAATAAATTTAAAATTATTTCAAAAAAAATGAATAAATTTAAAAGCATATTGGTTAAATAGTATTAATTTTGGAAGCTAAAAATAAGGAATAAAGTAAACATTGAAAAATAAAAGGAAAATGAGTTTGTTCCTAGATCTCATGCAATATTATCCCATTGGTTCAAATGCTAAAATATAGTCTAAATTACCAATGGACTTTTAACTCCTAAAGGAGTAAAAATTTCCCAACAACTCATTAAATTGCATATATTATAGCTCAAATTGGAGACATTGCTTAAGTCAAAAGCGATGCGCACATATGAATTTACTTGATTACAAACATGCAATTGCATTTACCATATCAAGATAAGTTCGGACGAAACAAATTTTTCTACTTGATGTGTGTTTTATGCAGGACTCAGCAAAAGGAACAATTTATTAGAATCAACCATTACATAGAAAGTGCTACTTTACCTGGACATCCAGAATATTGTATGCAATCCCGGATTCATCACATTCCCATGGCAAGTCTGGAGCGTACCTCAAGTGTTCATCAACAATGAACCGGTAGCGAAAAACACTTGAAGGAAGCATCTTCAAACTAACAAAATCTTTACCCGATTTATGCAAAGGCTCTCTGAGAAAAATTATCAGATTGTTTTCTACTTAAGACAGCAGCGCGCAATATAGTTTAGAAGATCAAACATAAAAGAAAACATACTTTGAATACCTTTTGTCCCAATTATCCCATGATCCAGTTACAGCAACTTTCTTGCCACCATAACTCCATGTTATCATCACAGCATTCAGTTTCCCACTGAATGCATCCTGAGAATCAGCTGTGTTATGTGCCAATGCATAGTTCTGGGCATGCGTCATTTCGGCAGGCCCTGGTAAAGGAACCTGGATGTAGAAATTTTGGCAAGTTCAAATCTTCACAAGGAAAATTTATGTATTGCTAAATTATGCAGAAGGCACCTTGCAAGCAATGCACTGAACCTGATGTACAACCCCAAGTTCTGACTTGAAACAGAACTCATAACATATAAATTATTAAACCACTACTATTTAGGAGATCAAATCCCAACCCAGTGCTAAGAAATCCTGAATAAAACAGAATTTCTAATGAGAATACAATTGCCAAATAGTATCAAAACCTATATAATCAAGAAGTCCTCAAGAACTGAACTTCATAATTAAATTTTGAATCCTTAAAAATGGTCTTTCCTTAAGTGCATCATAACATGACTACTCAATTCAACTCATTTAAGCTTGGAGGAGTCTGTGATTCCTTATTGGAGTCAATTACATGAACTGTTTTATGCTTTGTCAGCTGTATAGAGGAGCAAGGGAATATTCAAACATAAAGAGACTCAAATTTTTCCTGAATTCACCAATGGACATGATTAAATGGGATACACTTTCTCATCTAAACAGAATTTGTGGGTATATATATTTGTTAGCACTCTTCACTTGAACTTCATTGGGTCATATATGTAAATTATCTACTTAACATACAGCTTAAAGATTAAGGAATAGAGCAAATGAAATAAAATAATCCAGAGGTAAAATAACTGATGCAAACATAGTTACATGTAACTATATATAACATCTGCATGCTGTATGCCCATATGAAAAGAAGTCAGACCTGTGGAGTAAAAATGAGAGGGGGTTGAAGGTATCTCCTAGGACTAGTAGGAGGAGAGTGCACCATGGGCTCTGGCTCTACATAAGCACCCCTACCATGTCCATGTGTAGCAAACTCCATAACCTCCTGCTCATAACCCTCTATTGAAGTGCCTTCAGCATCATTTTTGCCACTAGCATTGCCCATCCCTGATAAAATTGGAAGGAAATAATCAAAACCCAGATAAAGTTTTGGCCTTAATTATAGAAAAAAACCAATCTTTTTAACAAAACTTGCTAAGAAATTTTCTTTTTTTAAAAAAAATTACATATTTATTATACAAAAGCAAAGCATGATATGAAACAAGAAAAGAAAGCAGACCAAGAAACAGACTCTAGTGAGTGAGTGAGTGAGTGAGTGAGAGTCTGGTGAAAGAAAGAAAGTAGCTTAGTGGGGTTTGGTGGACTAATACTAACTTACCCATCACTGCAAATAAGCAAAAGAAAGGAAGCAGCACATAATTAACTCAAGAGAAAGAGGCAACCAACATTTTTTCCTTTTTTTTTTTTTTTTTGTTTTGCAGCTTTAATTAAATTTATAGAGTTTTTGACTGATTGATTGATTAATTGGTTTGGTGGGTTTTTTTCTTTTATAAAAAAAAAAATAGAAAGTGCAATTTGTCCTCTCTCTTTCTACAGTAACAGAGAGAAAAACTCTACAGTAACAGAGAGAAAACTTGTGTGAGTGGAAAGTGAATTTTATTCTCCAATGAGTTTGGAAGATCCTTTGGTGGACTAATGATGTTTGGTTTAAAAAGTGAATGTTATAATAATAAGAATATCAATTTGCATCACTTTTGTCTTCTTCTTTACAGATCATACAGTTAACTCATGGAAACTTGCCATCTTTGCTGCTTTCTAGGGCTTTCAAAATAAGAGTGACACACTATTATGATTTGTCTAATATGTAAAATTAATAAATTAAAATTGGAGTCAAATAGATTTATGTTAAAAATGGATCGACTTGTTTATAATACAATTAAAATCAAATTGTGTCGTAGATTTATACCTAAACCATTACAACCCATTTAATTATTTATATTTCTTGTGTTAGTCGTGTTAACCCGACACTATTCATTTAAAATTTATATAATTTATTATACTTTTAAAGGGTAAAGTGGTCATATATATATATATATATATATATATATATATATATATATATATATGCTCCTTATTATTTTTATTATTAAAAGGTAAAATAGTCATTATTATAGATTTTTGGGAAAAATAATTTTTTTTTTATAAATAATAAATGTTATACAGGTGAAATGAGCTGTGTCAAATTTTATGACCCGCATAACTCATTTATATAAATGGATTATATATGTCGTATTCGTGTAACTCGTTTAATTTTGATGTCGAATTAGGGTTAAAGTATTTTAAACGATTAATAAATGGATCGTGTTCGTATTGACTCTAATTGTGTCATCAAAATAAATCAACCCGATACGAACGTGACCCACCAATTCATTTTTGACACTTTTATTACTTTTTTTCATATATTTCTAGGAATAAAGGTCAATTTCTCCTCTAAATTATCCGACGAAGATCATATTAGTCCTTTTATTACTTTTTGAACCAATTTAACTACTGAATTATCTAAAAAAAAGTCAAATTATCTCTAACAATTACATTTGTCCATTATTGTTTGACAAGTAAATAAAAGACCCTCTAAACATTTACAAACACCTCCTAATATTTATTTAGTTAACAAATTAGTCCTTATTTTAATGAAAAATATATTTAACAAAAAAATAATTTTTTAAATTATATTTGAGACTTAAATTTTTTATACTATATAAATTTAATTATTTATCAAATTTTACAGTTAAAAAGAGAGTTTACTTGGTTAATTTTTTCATGCAATATAAATGTTTTAAGTTGATATTTTAAGATTGGAAGTAATTAATTGTTATTTTCTTAAAATTTTGATTAGATTAAAAATTAAATTTGCTATTTTATTTTTTAATAAAATTATTATTTTTGTAGCCAATTAATGATAATTTAATTTAACATATATTTTGTTAAAAAATTAGTTTAATACTAAAAATATATTTTGTAAATTTTAAGGGCAAATAATATAATATATTTAAATATAAGATAAATAATATTTACTTAATAATTGTTATGTCAGTTTATGGTAATAATAATGAAAATTTTATAACAAAATCAGTAAATAGTGTAATTTTATAAAATAAAAAAATAATATAAATTTTAAATATTAAGGATGAAACAGTATAATATAGCAAATCAAAAGCAAATAGTAAATCACCCCTTTCAATTTTATTGCCATTGACCTTTTCTCTTGCCTACTGTTGGTCAAAACCGAAGGTCTGATTGCCAACAAAAATTTCAAGTATATATTATTTGAAAAATTGTTGTAAAATGAAATCACTTCTATTCAATGAATATAGTATATAATAACTTTTTTTTTAATGAAAATGTCATATGATCTAAATATTAATATACTGTATAATATAACAGCTTTTTTATTTTAAATTAACAGCAATAGGATTCAAATCTTTTATTACAGGATGTGCTTGAAAAAGAGTCACTATTTAATTACTTGCTTACTGACAATATAGTACGTAATAATTTGTTATATATTAGAGATATGAAATTACTTTTTTATCCTATATAAAATTATTTTTGAGTTGTACCATTTATTTTCTTTAATTTTCCTTTTCAGTGACGTTTTCGTTTGATAGCAGTAACTTTTACATAACATTCAGTTTGACAGGTATAATGGCATAAAACTCTTTTACTGAGTATTTAGTGTATTTTTTGACAGAATATGGTAGTGATTTTTCTCCACTAATTAATACAGTTTACTATATGATAGTATAATTTTGTACCTAGTTTAAAAGTAATTAATTACTTTAAATGGAATTAATTACTTAGGGCCTGTTTGTCTAAATTGTTGCTAATAGTTGATAGTTGTTGTCGATAGCTGATAGCCGATAGCTGTTGTTGATGGCTGATAGCTGATTTATACTGTGTTTGGTAAAATTTTAGTAGTTGTTGCTGATAGTGTAATTAATTACATATCTAGACATTAGTTAATTTATATACCAATAATCATATTTTATATTTATTTTCTAAATTATATATTTGTGTGTGTTTTATTAATATAAATGTTACAATAATAGGGAAAAGGGCATTCACGCCCTTAATGTTTACCTCGTAGAGCGGATAAGACCTTAATGTATTTTTTGGACAAAAAAAAACACAGAATTAAGTATTTTAGGAAATCTAAGCCCCTAATTTTAACACAATTAATGTCTCTGTTAACTGGAGCTAATGTGGCCATCTTTTATCAAAAACAAACAAAAAAAATGTTGACTGGCAAGCATTGAACATAAAACAAGCAGGGTTTATTTTAGCTATACATTCCAGCTGACGGATAGCGTCAGCTTTCAACGGCGGTCCATGGCCATTGGCTGCCATTTCAGAGTTGATGGAGTGATCGAAGCTCCTTTCGAAACAAGTTCTACGGAGCTTGGCACATTTGCTAACTTCCAAACCACAACAACCCAACAAAGCCATAAATAGAGCCACAAAACCCATAAAAAAGAACATTCATTTTGGAGTTCTTGAAGAAAACCCAAGAAAAAGAGAAATATTAGATATAAAAACACTATTGTAGTTTGATCAAGAAACACAGATCGAATTTTAGGGAAAGAAATGAGGAGAGAGAAAAGAAGAAGATGAGGTTGATTCTACTACTTATGCTTTCAAATCTCGCCTATGTCATTCTTAGATTGATTGCTATCTACACATTTTGTAGTTGGTTCTTCAAATGCCACCACCGTTTGTTCCGGAACTTCTACGACAACTTTGTGGAAGATTGCCTGCTCATGTGAGCAATTTTTCGTGAAACAAATCCTTGTCCATTTGGCGCCTGATTCTGCCCAATCTTCTGGAGGCTTGCGGTGGGGCTTGCTATCCGTTTGTGGGCATCATCCCATTTAGATGGTAGTGGTTTTTAAAAAGGAGCAAGGGAAGTGCGCTGCACAGACCAATCTGCCTTCTGAAAACCCATCTGCGGAAGTAGCTTAGATCACTCAATAACCCGCACAAACATGACAAAAATGAAAACAAATTAAATAATCATCCATGACTTCAGACTACATTTCAAGATCCACCTAATCGTTTCCTTTTACCTAAGTAGAAGTTTTGTCTTTACATGAAAAAAGTCACCATCAAGATCAGCATTTAAAACAATAAAAGAATAAACAAAGGAGGCAAAATGTGATCATGGCTGCACATACAAAAGAGGGAAGGGACACAAACAAAGAAATGTTCAGTTCATCACTTACTAATGGAAAAAAGAGAATACAATCAGCTCCATTAAGAGTAGTATTGCATCTTGGTCTCTCAAAGCCAAAGTTATCAAAATCATCGAGTGGGTGAAGTACAATCAGGTACGCTGCTTAAAAGGAATGTAACAAAGAAATGGTATTAACTAAGAGAAGAAGTGAATATTAGGAAAAAAGTGAGAGGGTAAAGTGCACAAATCACGGAAGAGAAATAGTAATAAAAGAAGGGCAAAGGAAGAGGAAATGCGATTGAAGGTCTCTACAAATCTGGCAAACCTCCTTCAATTCTTTAAAAGAAAAAGAGATGACAATAGAAGTTGATGAACTATGTATCAGATATCCATCAAATATTCTTTTTATTTCATGGGGAGGAGGAGACAGTGTGTGGACTTGTTGAGTTTTCTTCGATCATTGAGTAGCTTTTATCTATTTTCTCCTTCCTGCGATACCCTGTTGCTCCCACTAAGACAATCATCTCTGGACCCGCTAAGACAATCATCTCTAGTTCATCTCTTGCACAGGAGAGAGACATGATGATGATGATGATGATGATGATGGAGATGGAGTTGAGTTTGGTGATGAGTGGGAGTCAACAGCTCGTTTCTTTTTTTTTCTTTTTAATAAAAGATGGCCACGTCAACTCCAGTTAACGGAGACATTAGTTGTGTTAAATAAAGGGCTTAGATTTTCTAAAATACTTAATTCTGTGTTTTTTTGGTCCAAAAAATACATTAAGGGCTTATCCACTCTACGGGGTAAACATTCGGGGCGTGAAATGCACCTTTTCCCTACAATAATATTTATGATGTAAAAATAAATATTATTTATACTTATAATTATAATTATTAAGGTAATTTTTATTTTTATTAAGTTTTTGGCACTAAATTTTAAATAAAATACTAATATGTATTGTTATTAGTATTAGAATTAATGAGTTTTGAACATTGTTATTAATATAATTTTTAATATTTTTATTTGTGCTTTTCAAAAAATATTTTTATTTGTGTGGATGTTTTTAATAATTTTATAATTAATATTTATTAAATTAAGGTTAATTAATTAAAGTTAAGAAGGATAAGATAGTAAATTTATTTTTAAAATGGTAGCAGTTAATGAAAAGCTCCAAATTGGAGCTGATGTGAACTGTAGGTGTTTAGTATTCTAACAGCTACCAGCTAACAATTTTAATAGTTAACCAAACATCATTCTCTTAACTGTTGGGAAGTGAACAGCTAAAAACTCCTCCCAATAGCTAATCCAAACACCCCCTTAGTTTAAACAATAATTGATTACTTTAACTTTTTCTTTAGTTTATTCAAAAAAAATTCCTTTAAAGAATATATTTCATCTCTAAATGAATTATAATTAGAATTCATTTGCAAATGAATTTTTATTAATGATATATGTTTGGTTCAAATAAATATTTTATGAAATTAATGCATTTGAAATCCTAAGAATTTGATTTTGTAATAAGCAATTGCATAAAATTAAAAAGGTAGAATTGGAAATAAATTTCATAAAATTTATTATTTAAACTAAACACACTTATTTGGATTTACAAATAAATTTCGTAAAATTTTATGGAATTTATTTATAACAAATACACCTTATCAATTTAACTTAAAAATAAAATAAATTTATTTTAATTAAAATATATGAAAAAAATACTTTGTAGGTTTCATTTTTTTTATCAATTTTAACTTGTAAGTTGTTTTATTACAAGTTGGTACACTATATTTCCCACCATTAACAAAAAGAGAAAATTTGACTGATGCAATTACTAATATTTACATGACAAAAGTATTTGTCAATTAACTTTTTCTTTTTAACAAAAGTGCAAAACAGTGTTTTTATCATTTTATTTTCTCACTTGCGGAGTATTTTACATAAAACGAAAATAAATACCTTACAATTTATAATAACAATAAAAATTGACAAATTAATTTATTTGATTATAAATAATGATATAAAAATATTTCGTTGTTAATAAGTTTTTATAATTAACATTGTTCGTTTTTATTATTTATAATTTTTTATGATTTTTTACGTGGTTCTATAAAGAGAATATATATATATATATATATATATATTAATGCATAATTTTATCAATCATTAATAGTTAATTTCACAAAAATATTGAGACAATTTTAAGAATAGAGGATTTGTATTTTTTTAAGAAAAATTCTTTTATTTTTTGTTTTTAATCTTAATTTGATAAATAAAATAAGAAAAAAGGGTAGTAACTTGTCATAAAATGCCGCGAAACTTGGCTAAAATGGCCAAACTGTAGAGACTCCAGTTTGATTCCCCATACCTCCAAGTTGTGTTCCTCCCTCCCTAATTACTGTATGGCAAGAAATTGTCATAAAATAAACCACAAATTTTAGAAAATGACAGAAAATAAAATCATAAGGTACCTTTTTTTAAAAAAAATAAAATAATTTGACTAAATACATTTCACAACGCTAACATTATAATAACGTGAATCAATTCGTTTTTTTTCCTAATAATTTTAAAGATAAAATATCAATTTGCTATCAAAATAAACCATGAATCAGGAATTGGCAAAAGACGAAACTACATGATAATTTTTTATACTTTTCTCATTTTTAAAAATAAATATTTCCATTATTTTCTAAAAAAAACTTGCTCTGTCATGCAAAATTTAATACATTTTGCTTATTTTATACTCTACATCAATCTTATATCAAAGGTTGTCAAGTTTATTTGGTTTTCCTTTATAAAAAACTAGTACTTTGCAAATTAATTATCCAGTCTTGATAAGAATTATCTATCGATCAATTGAAGTGGACTTGATATAATATGTAAAAATTGACATACAATATCACCTGAATTAATGTTAAATAAAATTAGTTTTATGAGTTTTTTATACTTTTAATATATGTATTTATTTTTTATCGCAGCTTGTAAAATTTAGGAAAAATTATAAATTTGGTGTCTCAATTTTTGTGATTTTTCTATTTGAGTGTCTGAACTTTTTTTTTTTTTGCAATCAAGTGTCTAAACTTTAGAAAAGCATACCAATGTAGTGTCTCTAACTGATTTAATGTTGACTGGGTGCTCAGTCAGATTAAAAATGATTCACTTTTATCCCAGTCATTAAACATGTCATTTGCCACATGTGTTGCATTATTTAAAGGACAAAATTACCCTTATTCAGTCACCCTCCATGTTTACGGTGGAAGTTAATGTTGAGGTTATTTTTGTCAATTTATAATCTTTAATAAGGTTAATTTTGTCCTTTAAATAGTGCAATATATGTAACACATGACATAACCAATAACTGGGATAAAAGTGGGTCTTGTTTGATCTGAGTTAGCATCCAGTCAACATTACATCTGCCGAAACACAACATTGATATGCTTTTCTAAAGTTCAGACACTTGATTGCAAAAAAAAAAAAATTCAAACACTCAAATAAAAAAACCATAAAAAAACCACAAAAGTTGA
>CATIWK010022337.1:0-10295 GCA_949634005.1 Mallotus japonicus | reverse complement strand
AAAAAAAAAAAACCTTCAGTCACCACTCTCACTCTTCACTGTAAATCCAATCCGTTGATGAAATTAGCAAAAAGATGTTGAAGACGAAGACATTTAAGGGAGCCAACGTGTTCATGTCGCGAAACCTCGTGCCGCCGGAAGTTTTCGACGCCCTTCTCGACGCTCTCAGGCACAACGGCGCCGAAGTATTCCTCTGTTGCGATCCTTCTCGCAGTGGCCCTAACGATTATCACATCATCTCTTCTCCTGATCATGTAAATAACTACAATTTTTAACTCAGAGTTCCCGCCATTTCCCACCTTTTTAATTTTTTTTCAACATTCTTTTTCTTTTTCTTTTTCTTTTTCCAGGAGAAATTCGATGATCTCAGAGCTAAAGGCTGCAATTTACTAGGTACTTTTTTTTTTTCACTGCAGTAAATTCAAGTTGATTTGATTTAATTCTACAGTCATTCAGTTCATGTTCAAGATAGACTAATGGTATCCTCATATAATGCTGGATAGGTCCTCAGTGTGTGCTTTCATGTGCAAAAGAACATAGAGCACTGCCGAAACAAGGTTTCACTTGTTGCCTTGCTATGGATGGTGTTAAAGTACTTGCATCCGGCTTTGACATCGATGAAAAGGTACTGTCTTCTGATTGCTGTCTTTGTTTCTAAATCTATATCTTTATACAGGCTTATTTGGCATTGCATTTTGAAGCTGATGTTGAGGAAAAAGTATCATCACAACTTTATTGATTAAAGGTCGTTAAGAGTTGTTCTTAAGGCAAATCTTTTGATATTTCTTTTAATCACAACTAAACATCAGTTTCAAAAAGCTTTTTCTATTGCGAAAGCAGATCAGTTAGCAATGCCACGTATGCTTCACGGGTCTTTAGCTCTATTATGAGGAATATTGCTCTATATGAGGCATATATATATACTCCTCCTACTTAGTCCCTGCTATTGGACATTGATGATTTGCAATGCTTATAATTGTGACACAGGTTAAGATAGAAAAGATGGTTGCTGCAATGGGGGGGCAGTTGCATACTAAAGCATCTTTGGATGTTAGTTTTGTAATTGCAAAGAATGTTTTGGCTGCAAAGTACAAGGTTTGGCTCTACTCTTGAAGATTGTTAATTCTTATGCTTCATAGTATCTGTATTGTCAATGAATAAATCATGTAGTTTCTTGCTTGCTTTCTTTTCTCCTCCTCCATGTTCTATGGGTATATCTGCTATGCCTGACTTTGCTTATAGTCTTGCAGGAGGACTTGTATGTCCTGGATACTTCCAGATGATACTTGTTATATCTTGCTGAACTTGGTTTTCTCATATTCCATGTTTTGGATTGTTGAATTAACTCTGAAGTTTATATTTGCACCATCTGTTTTTGTTTAGGCTTAGTTAATTCTGTTAGGATAGAGCAGTTGTTACATTCTTTGGACAAAGATTACCTAATTATCTAGTCCTGTGAAATTATTTTATCCTGTTGTCCTTGTATAATGTTTGTCACTTAGTGGTAGTCTTCCAGAATCTAATATTTAGATCCTGCAAAAGTGCAAGGTTTGGGCTCCTGCAGATTTTTTTTGGGTCTTGGGAGTGCAAAACTCTTACCATGGCACAGAATGATGGCCATTATCAATCTGCTTTATGACAGTTGAAGTTTTAATATCCTTGTTGAGGAGACATGGGAATGTTTTATATCTCTAGTTTGATGAATAAATACCAAATTTTGAAACGTTCTCTATTTTCTCCTTTGCAGTGGGCTGTAAATATTCTGAAGAAACCAGTTGTCACTTGTAACTGGTTATATCAATGCTGGAACGAGCACCGTGTTGTTCCTCAAGAGTCATATAAGGTTCTGCCTTTTTCTGGACTGATGATATGTGTTACCAGAATACCTGCAGGTAAATGTTAAGTTATCTGTTGTTGTTGCTCCTTGGGAACTGAAAATTGCTTCTAATGCCAGTTTTCTGACTACTTTCAGATGAGCGGAAGGAGATTGAAAAAATCATCACTCAAAATGGTGGGAAATATTCTGCTGAGCTTACAAAGAAGTGCACACATTTGATTTGTGATATATCCTTTGTTTTTTTAAAAAATACATGTAGATTTTGGTCTAGATTAGGCCTTTCAATATCATTCTCCAAATTTTTGAGATATATGGATTGATTGCATAATTTTCTCCCATCCTTCAGTTGCAAGGCACACTGACATGTGCAGTCATTCATGATTATTTGTGAGCATTTATGGTCTTTTATGTTTTCTGAATTAGAGAATTATGTGCTCTTGTTTCAAGTTTTATGGTTCCTTTAAAGAAAATGTGCTAATTGTATGTGAATGCATATGTATCTTTTCCTAATAATTAAAGTTATCCAAGCTTGATGCATATTGTGTGAGTGAATCTGGTAACAACACACTCATTTTATTTTGGGTCTTGCAACTGTTGGATGGGAAATTTGGAACATTATCTAGTGGTGAAGTGCTCAAGCTATTGCTGCTTTTTCTGTCTCTTAAGGCAACAGATTAAGTTGCTAAAACACCTTTATAAATATTTTCCTGCTTGTTTTCTTTTTCTTGCATTTCCTAAAAATTTGTGTGTAAGGATTCTTAGTATTTGTTGGATAGACACATTTGTTTTCTTGACTGCTTGCAAGCTCCTGAAGGTGACAAGTATAAGGTTGCTCGAAGGTGGGGCCACATTTATATTGTAACTAGAAAATGGTTTGATCAGTCTGTTGCTAGGAGAGGTATGCATTACATTACTGGTATTCTATATGTTCTGATACATGTATTCTATTTAGATCTAATTCTTCATCACTCTAGGATTTTGGGCATTAAGTGCATTGTAGCTGACATTGTATTTATCTTTGATGAATAGCATGTCTTATTGAGGAGTCCTATCCTGTTCAGGGCAGTTCTGCATCTTCAATTAAAACTGTGAAAGGTTCATCAATGTCACAGCATAGCCAAGAGAAGTGTGTTGGTCATTTGCTATCTGTGTCATCTTCGATGGCTGCAGATTCCAATCTGCCAGGCGTACCTGGTGCTAGGCCTTCTGATCCTGATTTGGAAGCTACTCTCTCGCAGAATATGTCTTCTATGTTTTCTGATCCCCCAGCCTTTGTGAAAGAGTGGGACAATGAAGTCCCAGCTATACATGCAACGAATGAAACAAACCTCGATGGTTGTGTTGCCAATGACTCACAATTGGAGGACAGTGATCTGTACTTGTCAGAGTGTAGAATATCACTTGTTGGATTTGAAGCTTCTGAATTGCGCAAATTAGTAAATATGGTGCGCAGAGGGGGGGGTTCCCGGTATATGTCTTTCAATGATAAATTGACACATATTGTAGTTGGAGCTCCAACAGAGGTGTAAGTCTTCTGTAAATTTAAGAGTGCATTTCTTGTTCATCTTCTATTATGCTCTTTGGCACAGAATATTTTGAGCAATGCCTTACATGTGTTAGCAATCCATTACAACTTGCTTGTAATCTCAATGCTATTATAATTTTATGTTGATTAATCACTGTATTCCTGTTAGGTTTAGTAAAGTTGATCAATTCTTTTAGTTAATTTGCTAAGCCTGGGTGTAAACATGCTTATATGTTCTCCCAGTGAAAAAAAGGAGCTGAGGGGTCTTGCGGCTTCGGGTGTCATTGACGTGGTTAGACCAACCTGGCTTGAAGACTGTGATTGTAAAAAAAAAGAAGTTCCTGTGCTTAGGCAACATATTGCCTATGATCTACTTCTTCCTAAAGGTGTTTCTATTTACATTTTGATAATTATCTTCCAGTTTCTCTTTAGCTTTTTACTGTTTTATCTACATGTGTTTATGCTGCAGATTTTTTGTGACTGTCTTTTTTTCTTCTTTGTCTTATTGGCTTGATTTGTATTCTCATCATTTAGGAATTTTTTTTCATGCCTGCAAGATTTATTCTCTTAACTTTTTTTTTCCTATTACATAGACTCTGGGAGCTCCATTAAAGGAGCTGCAGTCAGTATGAATGGTTCAAACCAAGGTAAAGTCTCTAGTGCCTTTTCAAGCATTCCCTTTGATCAGCTACCAGGGAGTGCAAGTTTTGGCAACGAGATGTCATCGTCATTGGAGAATAACGGAGAAGAGAAACCAGAAATCAACATGAATGGGAGTATTTCTCTAGATGCGACTGTGAGACAGTCCCAGCAGAACCTTTTTTCAGTTGTCAATGACCAGAAAAAGAGTGAAAAGAAGATTCAGCATAATTCCACTACACAAAACCAGAAGCCATTTCCTGTTTTTAAGGGGAAAATATTTTGCTTTTCAAATTCATTTCCTACAGATAGGGTAAGTAGTTGAATTTAATTTTAGAAATAGATTTGATTTTCTACATCTACGGTTGAATTTAATTTTGATGCTTTAAACAGTTCTTCTCTTTTTCCTCTTGGCTTTAATTGGGCGCTTTACTCTGTTTAAGCACGCTACATTTTACATTATTATTATTTTTTTTGTTTTTCTGTAATGCGGTTTCATAAAACAAGTCACATTCTCAGTTTCCAAAATTTTCTGTGTAATGTTCCCCAACTATACTTAGTTCTTTGATTTTTTTTCCCTGGCAGAGAGCTGAAATTGTTCAGTGGGTTAGTCAAGGGGGAGGTGAGATGGTGGAAGATCATGCAAAAGAGAATGTCCACTTCACTGTTGAATGCCATGGCGTGATACCAAGGTCTGTGGATGGCTCGCAAACTACCTATGTATCCAGCCACTGGGTGCGGTCTTGTTTAGAGGTATATACTTCATTGAATTTTTAATTGACACTTTTCACTGGCAAGATTTTTTATTGAATAGAACTTCAAATTATTAGGATTTATGTGATTTTTTGGGTGAGAGTAGAAAATGAGGATATGAGAAAAATGGCTGGCATTTGGGAATTTTTCTGTGGCCCTTAATACTCTTCTTGGCTCTGATCTGATGTTGTACTCCATGGATTTTTCTTTTTAAGTATGCATTAAAAGGAGGGGTTGTATGAATCTTTAGGTTGTATTTCTATATCCCATATTAGGTTTGCATCGGATCTAGTTTTCTTTCCTTGACAGATCATACATTTTATACTTGGTTAAACTTTAAGCCCGTTTTACAATTTGCTGTCATGCATGTGAGACTTTAGTAACTTCTACTATCAACTTAAGTGACATTTTGATTTCTCAAAGTTAAATTCTGAAGTAGGATGATCTATTCTTCTGCTGCCTTGTTGCTGCTTAAGCTGGAATCACTTTCCTGCTGCTGCTTCCTGTTCTTTTTTTATTTCTATCTTCAATTTGATTACCTCTTTTAATTGATATGATTAATAATGCTGAATCATTATTTTGTATGTTTAGATATTGGTTAATACAGTTCATTGTGGTTGCTAATAAATATTATTGCTACTAATTACTGAAGGATAAAAGCTTGCTGGATGTTGGTGACCACATTATATATTCTCCACTACCCTGCCGCATTCCTTTGCCTGGTTTTGAAAACTTCCGATTTTGCATCTCACAGTATGAAGAGAAAGATAGACTACTATTAAGAAACCTTTGCTTTGTTCTTGGAGCTAAGTTTGTGGAGAAACTTACCAGAAAGGTCACTCATCTATTATGCAAGTTTACCAATGGACCAAAATATGAAGCTGCTTGTAAATGGGGCATATGCTCAATTACATCTGAGTGGATTTATGAGTGCGTTAGGCAGGTATATTTTTTTCCTCTGTGTGTTTCTTTGTGGTTCAGTCTATGTGATCATTAGTTTTGACTCACAGAATACTGGTGCACAATCTGCACCATTTTGCAGAATGAAGTTGTTGCACTGGACCGATTTCGGCCAAAAGAAGTCACTTCTCAAGACCAAGAATTAGGATTATGCACTGCGACCCAGTTTCCTACTCAAGCTGCTCGAATGATATCTGGAGAAAATCCATCCCAGTTTATAAGTCAGTCACAAGACTTCCAAGGTGCTCCAACTCAAACTGGTGGTAGTGGAATTAATAGCTTAGGAGAAGATGCTCAAATCTCCATTAATTATCCTAAAAAGGCAAGGCTCTTGGAAAGTGAGTATCAAAAGGGGAAGCAGGTTCATTTAGATGATCATATTTACAGTATAAATTCTACTAGAGGCAACAATTCAAAGGATAAAGGAGGGTCTTTAAGTGGTGTTCCTGATGTAGCTGCTGCAATTGAGGACTTGTTAGAGCAGACAAGCAAGGTTAAATTACAGAAGATTCATCAATTGCTTTTCTGATATATGGTTTGTTGACTAACATACATTGTGTCCGATTTACTTGTGTAGATTCATGATCAGAACTCACCACGGAAAAGTGGGTGTGAGAAAAATGTATCCTTGTGTTCTGGTTATTCTTTTTCAATATTTGATTTTTGTTCTGTTTAATCCCTGACATTATAACAGCTTTACCCATCTGATCCAGTGCTTGGTGAAGACCATGGGGGCTCTCACTCTGTCATCGGATTGCCTAACCGCTGGCTAAATAGGTAATTTACTATTATGTTTAGCAATGATGTCTGCAGTTTTGCATGATTTTCATTTGCTCCATTGATTGGTTAAGTACTGTTGGATCTGTTTGCAAGTAGGCTGGTAGCAAGTTTAATCCTTTAATTTGATGATAGCATGAATCCTTGCTTTATAGTTTATCCAATATATGCTAAGCTTAGTTCACCATCTATTTTGAGCTTGGTAATATATAGAAAAACATAACTGAGGTTTTAGTTTACATTTTGTTACTCATCCTTCAATTTAGGTTTTTTTCCCTTTCTATTTTTCTCTTCGATTTAACTACCTATTACGCTTATGTTCTTTCAGAACTGGTAAAAGAGATGAATTATCCAATCCTACTAGAGAGGTAAATAGAGGCGTATATGATGGTTTCAGTGAAACTCAAACAGAGTCTCAGGTTTGTGCCCACTAATTTGTAATTTGTTGGTGGCTTGCATTATTAAAGTACTGATTGGTCATTTGCTTACTGTGTATTTCAGCAGTTTCATTCTGATGATAGTGCTTAATCTTGCCAAAGCAGGTAGTTGTATACGAAGAGGATTTGTCAGGCAGGCAAATGCTTATAGACAGGGTTCGAACCAGAAGTAGCATAGTGTGAAGCAGGACAGCTCCCTGGACGAGTTGAAAATTTCTGACCATAGACATCAATGCATTTACTAAGAATCTGAGATGAAATTTTGATGGCAAATCTAGGGTGCTTGTGCTGATCGAGGTAAACATTCTTTTTGCCCTGCATGATTTCAGATAGACAAGGGCGAAATGGCAATCGTAACTAATACGCCTAATTTTACGAGTCTAACCGAACCATTTATGCAGTATGTGAAGAAATATCTTATAATAATAGGTAGTGAAAGTCATTTCATGTATTTTATACGATGTACACTATGTTTGTATAATGTATTGGTTCAATAATCTCTAGTTGTTCTTTTGTATTTGTATAGTAGAGTAGATTCACTATGAATGATGTTGTCATGGGTTCAGGTTGGCTACTGAACTTCTTTGACGGATAATCTTAATCTAATTTTGCTATAGTCGATGAGTAAACTATCCAATTGGAGGTTCACTTAGGACACTCTATTGTTTTTTTTGAACAATTAAGACTTATTGTACACACACAACTTCCCAAGCAATTGCTGACTGGGAAGGACATGTGCAACGCTTAGCATTGTTAAATGTTGATGTATTAGCATTGTTAAATGTTAATGTGAAATCTTGAACTGTCACTTATCCTTTATTTGTTATATCTTACGAGTCATGTAAATGCAAAATGTGTAACATATTTAACTCATCTCTCTCCCTCTTTAACTGAAGATGTGTTTCAAAAAAAAAAAAAAAATCTCTTATTATAAAATTAATGAGCATGTATTTTCAGTAAATTTTTTTTTTAAAAATTGTTTATAATAAAAATGACACATTGGTATTGGTTCAAAGTGATTAAGGTAAAAAAAAAAAACACTGCTATTAATGTGAAGATCACATTCTCTTATTTTTAAAAAGGGTGATTTACCAAACTATTAAGATTTAAGATATCAGTGTGGTCGGTTGGTTCAGGCTTTCTTATAATGCAAATGCAAATGGTGCTAGATGGTGCTGTATGGGGGGCATTGTTGAACGCGTGTAAGATACATAAGAACGTACAGTTTGGGGAATGGGCACTAGAAAAGCTGATTGAGCTTGAACTGATGATGCAGGCAACTATGTGATATTATCAAACATTTACGCTCAAGCAGGGAAGTGGGATGGAGTTGCAAAAATGAGAAAAATGTTGACAGATAGGGGGGGCTAAAGAAAGGTACTGCTTGTAGCTGGATCAATGTTAAAAATGAAGTTCACACATTTCTTTCTGGAGATACTTTGCACCTCTATTCTGAGGAAATATATGCTGAACTAAACCGGTTGGAAGAACGCATGGAAGATGCTGGTTATGTAACTAATACCATGTCCGTTTTCCATAATGTGGAAGCTGATGAGAAGATCAATATGCTACGTAGTCACAGTGAAAGACTAGCAATTGCATTTGGACTAATTAGCACGCCCCCTGGAACTAGACTTCTGATAACAAAGAACATTAATATTTGTGAGGATTGCCATGTAGCCATCAAATTCATCTCCAAAATTACAGGGAGGGAAATCACTGTTCAAGATGTCAGCCGCTATCATCATTTCAAAGATGGAACATGTGGTTGTGGTGATTATTGGTGAACTGAGCAAGGATTGGTGAACACACTCCAGCAAATTCTTTGATTACACTTATAGTGGCAGAAGATTGAAGGGTTTTGCACAAAGGACAGCGTCCTCCTTTAGCTACTACAGGATGTGGCAATGCTTCCACTCAAAGCATCATTTGTAGGAATGGACTACAGAGTATAAAGAGTGCTTTTTTTTTTTTTTTTTTTTTTTTTTTGAGGGAATACGGGTGCTTGTTAATTACAGGAGCAACCATGAATGATGATGATGAAAATTAGAAAAAAAAAAAAAGAAGAAGAAAGAATTCAATTGTAAAGACCTCATCATTAGTTAACAATTGACAGATATTTGAATTTATTAGAGATTTTTAATAAGTTGTAAGTACATAGATTGCCCCACAAATTCGCTATATTAATGATAATTTTGTTCATTGAAGAGTTTGACCCAAAAAAATTCCCAATCAATACATTATCTTTCTTCTCTTTTGAGTGCTATCTGTCCATATCAACAACAATGACCCCAAATGTTGAGCATTGTGAATTGGTGATTGCATGCCAGTTGAAATAGCATAGGCGTGAAGTGACCTCAGAGGGAAAAAAAAACAACTGCATGCAGCTGATACAGGCTATGAATTAGGTGAAGATTGAACTATGGATCTATGGTTGGCCATCTATATTGTCGGGTTAACTTTCAATTTGTATTCGAACACCAACCTATCACCAATAGGACTAAAAAGAACTACTTGAATAGTACTAAACATTTAAATTTGTATTCCAGAAGAGACAATTATCACAGTTTTGGAGGAACTTGTAGCTAAATTTATAAAATTCTGTAATTAAATATTTTAGCCATGAAAATAATTTCGTTATTTGCCATAATAAAAGATGGTTTGACTAAAAATTAGCTATACTCTGTAGCTGTTTATATATATATATATATATTGCTGTGGCTTCTGAGGGTGTGAATTTGCTTGACAAACGTTGCTTTGGTGGGAATATGGCACTCAAAATAGACATTCAGAAAGCTTTTGATACCATAGACTGGAATTTTATTCTTGATGTTCTAGAGGTCTTCGGGTTATCTTTTCAGTTTAGAGACTGGGTGCTTGAGATTTTTTCTTTGGCTAGGATATCTATTATGTTTAATGGTGCTCCTAAAGGATACTTTGCTTGCTCTAGAGGAGTCCGTCAAGGGGATCCTTTATCGCCTTTGCTTTTTTGTTTAGCTGAGGATTTCCTTAGTAGATGGTTATTCAAGGCGGCCAATGATAATCTCTTTGATACCATGCACTATTCTAGAGGGTCTTGTTTTCCTTCTCATTTACTTTATGCAGATGATGTGCTCATTTTTTGCAAGGCATCTCTTAAAAATATTAGATTGCTGGATCATATTTTTAAGATTTATGGTAGTCTTTCTGGGCAAAAAGTTAACTGGAGTAAATCTAATATTTTTTCTGGCAAGGCTGTCACTTTTCGCAGGGCTCAAATGCTGAAGGAGATTATTGGGGTCAATAGAGGCTCTTTACCTTTTACTTATCTTGGAGTCCCTCTTTTTTCAGGAGCAGTGAGAAGAAAATGGTTGCAGCCTATAGCTGA
>CATIWK010022314.1:0-12424 GCA_949634005.1 Mallotus japonicus | reverse complement strand
TGCTAATTTAATTTAGTTTATTTTATTTATTGTAATTTTCCTTGTTTTAGTTATATTTAATTATTTTAAATAAATTACGGTAGAACGGGCTACCTGATGGGTTTCATCAGGACCGTGTGCGCACCGGTAAGATTGAGAGTGAGTGATGCTAATGTGTAAGCTCGGTTGATGCTGTGCTCTCGGGCTATTAGTTAGTTAATACTACTAGGGCTGGTAACTCGGTGGATGTTGTGCTCTCGGGACCACCAGTAGTATTTGGATTAAGTGTAAATGACTGCAGCTGTAACTCGGTCGATGCTTTGCTCTTGGGACTGCAGTCTTTAGATTAAGAGAGTCGAAAGACTACTAGTATGAATGGTTTAGGGTTCTACCTAGTTTTCAAAATAAACTGTTTTGTTATATATTATTGTATGTTTCAAAAGGATTTAATTAGAAAATATAAACATTATATTTTCACAAATTATATTTATTTTAAAGAGGTTTTCAAACTGCATACATTTCTCTTATTAACTTACTCAGTGAGGTCTGATTTCCCTCAATATTTTTTTCAGGATCTCGGGAGTCGTCTGTTAGTCTGCCTACTTTACGCCGGAGTTCTTCTTCGCCGGCTATACTATGTAGGTTTACTTGATGTACCATTATGTTGTACTTGAACACTGCAGTAGACATTTTTAAGAGTGATGTACTTCATGTATTATTTATGTTAAACATTTGTATAAGGATGAATATTATTTTAATGACTACGAGATTTGGATTTTTATGATAAATGTGTTATTTATTTCATTTTAAGCATTTTAAATTACTTTATTGCTCAGTATTTATTGTTTTATTTTGCGAAAATTTTTAAGGCTTATTATGGGTTTCGGGTACTTTAAGTATTCCCATTCCCTAGTGCCGATCACGGACCTATAGGTTTGGGTCGTGACAATTTATTTTCAGGTCTCATGAGCAACTAAACACTAAGGAAGGGATGAAGCAAATTCCTCCCACGTTGAGAAATATATTAGGCTTTCAAGATTTTTTCTCTCTCAATGTAAGTACGCAATTTTCACAATTATTTGCAACTATTTGTTTTCATAATTTCCTTTTTTGTCTGAACCACTGGTAACTAAAACAGATGGATGTTTAAATTTGTTTAATTGAGATATTTGTCTATCACTAAATTAAGCATCCTCATGCAATGCTCAATATAAACATTAAATCAAAATATCCGGGTCAAATGCACAGGAGGATACCGAATTTGAGTTTATTTCAATTCGGTTATCAAATTTTAATTTGTATATTTTTAAATACCAAACTTCTATTTAGTTTCATAGCAGTTACTCAAAAATTTTTCTGGTACCTGAATAATCTATAATTACTATTTTAATTCAGAATTAAAGATTCTTTTTTTACAAATAAGTCCATATTTTCTATACATTTATAGGAAATAAGGAAACATTTAAAACTTGTTTTGATTTCTCCTAATAAGAGCAGACTCATCCTGAGAGGTATCACATCCTAAAAGAAGTAAACTTTCAAACTTTCTATAATTTTTGGACTAAATTGAAAAGATAAAGAGATTGAGGGATTAAAATAGTTTTTAAGAGAAATTTAGAGGACTAAAAATTTTTAATAATACCCTTTTTGAAACAAAATCAAAGTTAGATGACCAAAAAGAAATAAATTAAAATTTAGTACCTAAATTGTAATAAACATAAATTTGAGTGACTACCATTACATTTAACCCAAAAGTATCCAAAAAGTATTTCCGTATAATTCAACTATTTGTTTGCCCTTGCATATATAGCCTTGAGCATGGGATTTAAGCTGCTAAGTGATGCAATATACATTATGAGTCTATTTGATATAATTGTTTACAGTAAGCTATCAATGTGAACTATTTGATAAAATTTTATTAACCATTCTAATTAATATGTCAAATAAATATTCGAGATATAATTTTTTTTTAAGCACAATGTTATGTATTTTTATAGTGTTTATTAATTACATATGTAAATAATAATTGATTAGTGTTAATTTATGTTTATTATTGAAATTATTAATAGAAATTGTTTATAAATGAATTACTTCAAAATATATATCTTACTAATATAATTTTGTAAGAAAATTGGATATAAATTTATATCTCACAATTTTTTAATTTTCTTAAAAATAATATATAGTAGTAAATAATAATTTATTAGTTTTAATTTATGTTTATTATTGAAATTATTAATATAAATTATTTATAAATGAACTTCAAAATATATACCTGACTAATATAATTTTGTAAGAAAATTGGATATAAATATTATAATTATTAAATTTCTAATTATAATTCAAAATAACATTTATTGTAGTATGAATTATAAGAATATTAACTATGTACATCTAATTTAAAAATTAATCTATTATTAATTATATTTTAATAAAATAGCATAATTCAAATATCTTATTAGTTAGTAGAAAAACATTTAATATAAAAAACGATGGAAATTAAAATTATATTAAATAAAACTGGAGTCAACTATTATTTTTAAATTCCGTTAAATACCTCTAAATTAATTATTTGATTAAAATTTTTTGTCAACTGTCTAAATCAAGAGTCAAGCAGATACTCTTATCTTTTTTTTTAAAAAAAAAAACAACAGCAGATGCTCCATCTCAGTCATTAAGATACCGTTCAACAGTTTACGACATTGAATTTTTACAGTGACTGTCCTACCCCACTGAAAAACATCATGAGGTCAATGTTCTGACATTTGGGATAAGATTGAATTATGGATCGGAATTCAACATCATGTGATGGAAACTTTTAGAATGATCAAACATTAAATTTATAATCTTTACAATACTACAGAGTAGTAAAGGCTTCACCTCCGAGGCCTTGGCCTGGTAGCCAAGGTTTGGGAGGTGTTGTGGGAAGTTGACGGTTCAATTTCTTGCTTTCCTCTTCAATTTCTCCAATTTTCTTTGGTAAAAAAAAAAATATATAGTAAAGGCTTCTTAATTAATTTAACATTTTTTCACTTTATCAAACCAATAATTTACGTTTAAAAAAAACCAATAACTGAGTGATAGTGCATCAATAGTAAGTTTTCTAAAGTTTTTTAAAAAAAACCAATAATTTACGTCGGATGCAAGACTCAAATACATCTACAATGGGTGTGCATTCGGTTGATTCGGTAGGTTTTATACTATTTTTTGACCGAATTGAATTAACCAAACCAAACCAGAATTGAACCGACTAAAAAAACTGAATTTTTTAGAATGAAAACCGAATCAACCGAACAAACTGAATTTTCATAAATATAAATTATTTTTTATTTTTTTATTATGTTATTATATTATTTAAAAATAAAAAATCAAAAAATAAATGAAATTTCGGTTAATTCGATTAACTGATTTTTTGAGTGTAAAAACCGAACCAAAATTTTAGTTCTGTTCGATTCGGTTCAAATATTTCAAAAATATTTTTAACCAAATCGAATCGAACTGAATTGGGTCGGTTCGGTTTTCAGTTCGGTCAACTCGGAAGGGTTGCACACCCCTATCTACATATGACAAACCAATCGGTTAATGAACACAGAAAAACAAAAGCCATTAGCCAATGAAGTCTAGTTCCAGTTCAATCTTTGATGGAAACATGACAAAAATTGTATATTTTTTGCCCACACCCCACTAGAATATATATACATAGTTTAATAGTTTGCAATTTGCAATAGTTTGTAAGTTTATAATAGTTATAGTTAGTTTTTTTATCAGTATTTGAAATTGTTGTAATATCTAGGAAAAACAAAAGCCATTGCCTGCCACACTAAAATAATTTTTATGCAATTCTTTATCACTACCTAACAACCTCAACACACTTACTGCTCAGCTCTATTGGCATCGGCAGTTGGTCTAATCGTGATTAGTTTTTGGTTTTTGATCTCCCTTTCTATGTTGTTCTTAGTTTTGGTGGTTTTTGTTTTGTCTTGTTCAGACTTCTTTCTCTCTTGTTTTCCTTTCCTGCATGGTCTTTAGTTTTAGGGAGGGGTTTTTTCAACACTTGTATCTCAATACAAGTGTGTTTTCCCCTCATTTGAATAAAAAGATCAATAAAAAAATATCTATTTAAAAAAAAAAAAAAACCTCAACACACTTACAAAGTAAAATTTCAAATATTTTGTTCTTTCTTTCAGGTTTGGAGAGCATCTTTGGCAGAGCTGTTGGGCACAGCAGTTCTTGTATTTGCAATAGACACCATAGTCATTTCCACGATACAAAGTGAAACAAAAGTACCAAACCTTATACTATCATGCCTTGTTGCCATCATCATCACAATTCTCCTTATTGCTATATTTCCCATATCTGGTGGCCACATTAACCCTATCGTTACCTTCGCTGCTGCACTGATTGGCCTCATATCCCTATCAAAAGCCTTCATTTACATTTTGGCTCAATGTGTTGGTGCTGTTGTAGGTGCACTAGCTCTAGAAGCTGTGGTCAATGGCAACATTGAGAAAACATTTTTAGTAGGAGGCTGCACCCTTAACATTGCTGCACCAAGCCCACATGGACCAGTTACTATCGGTCTCGAAACTGGACAAGCCCTTTGGCTGGAGATAATCTGTGGGTTTGTGTTTCTTTTTACTTCAGTTTGGATGGCTTTTGATGACCGCCAAGCCAAGCCATTAGGTCAAGTTGTTGTTTGTGTTATCCTCGGGACAGTGCTAGGCCTTCTCGTGTATGTGTCGACTACGGTTACAGCTACCAAAGGCTATGCTGGTGCTGGTCTGAATCCAGCAAGATGCATTGGTCCAGCAATTATTCGAGGGGGCCATCTATGGGACGGGCACTGGGTGTTCTGGGTAGGACCAGCTATTGCTTGTGTGGTATTTGCTTTGTATACTAAGGCTATTCCATCTCAGCTAGCTCACACTATTGTTTAAAATTAAGTAATTTGTGTTCTTGGCTAGATGGAAGTCTATATTGTATTTTATGCTACAAAATAACAACAGAAAAGTTGGATCTGTAATAGCTTAATTTCATCTACATATGCATTTTTTAATTATGCTTGACTTGAAGAATTTATTATGGCCCAATGTTTGCATGATTAGATGTATAGGCATCGTGAAACATATTGAATAATAATGGTAATGAAAACATGCAATTAATTTTAAATTGGGTCATTGGTCTAAAAAATCAACGTTAGTGAATTATTATAATTTTTTTTATATAGTTTTAGTTTTGGTATAAATATTTTAAGTTGGTTAATTTTTGACATAACCTATTATTGATGATTTTAGTTAAAATTAAATATTGAGACACTGAAATAATATCTTAGGTTGCACTATTGATATGAGTAATTTTATTAGATCATATATTTATTGATGTAAATAGATAAAATATTTAAGATTTGTAACAAATTTATCTATAATTTTAATTTTAGGATGTTTGGTAAAATTGTTTGAGTAGAGAGAGAGAGAGATTATAAGTGCGTAAGATGTTATATTTTAAACACTTATGGTTTTGAAGTTTATAATGGAAAAATTGTTGAATTTTGGCAAAATTCAATAAAAGATTTTCTTTGTTAGGATAGATAGATATTTTTATTATTATTGTTATTGTTTTTAAGTTACTTTTGAATGAATTTGTTATTATTGTTTTCTTTCTATGTAGAATGGAAATTATGGCAAAATCACAAGTATGGAAGATCAAGGGATGAGAGTTCAAATTCACGAAGACTTAGGAGAATAAATTTCAGCATTTTGACTACTTGCACGACTATGTACAGTAGAGGCATGACTGTGCTTGAAAGGAAGTTTTCAGATCTGCAAAGAAGAAATTGTTGGCTGTGCAATAAAGAGACATGACTGTATCTAGGTCCCTAAATTTTCAGTTCCTTATAAGTGATTTCTACATGGCTGTGTTTGAAGAATGATACAATTGTTCTTAATTTGATGCAATTTCACCTTTTCAGCTCAACAGCAAACACGATTCTGCTTGATTTCGGGATTTTTAAGAATAAAAATGATAGGTTATAGACACCTTTCAATATTTGTATACGGTGTACTTCACTTAATTCATCTACAGTATTGGGATTTGGTGGTATTTATCATGCACTTCTAGGTCCTGAGACTTTTGAAGATTCTTTTTTTTTTTTTTCATTTTCAGTTATGTATGGAAAGATAGAAATAAAATGACAACAATTTTAGGTATTCACTTGTTCTTGCTAGCTAGGTATAGGTGTTTTTCTTCTAGTATTCAAGGCTTGTATATGATACCTGGGCTCCGGAGAGGGAGAGGGAGAGGGAGAGGGAGAGGATGGGATGTAAGAAAAATTACCAACTTGACCCTTAGCCCAAGTGTTATATTTGGTTGTTTACTAAAATCATCCTTTAGAGGAAAATGGTAGATTGTTAGTGTGGATGATTTGAAAGATATAATTGAAGAACATGTATGGTTGAGTTCCATTCGTCTATTGAGAAAATCTATCATATTTTAAATATATTTATTAATTTTTATTAAATATTAATATTATTAAATATTTATATATTAAAATTTTAATTATTTATTCAAAAATTTTTTATTTAAATATCTTTATTTTTATTAATATTCTTTTATTATATGTTTTATTATTAATTAATATAATTTTATATTGATATTATGAATTAATATGAATTAATATTATATTATATTATTTTATTATTAATTATTTTTTATTATTTTAATAAATCCTATAGGACACAACCGTTGCAACTTTGACACAGTTGTGTATCAATAGCTGTCAAACCAAAATTCAAATATTGAGAGAAATTTCGGAAGGGCTATAAATTTATACTTTCCATTTTTTTAAAGAGAGCAGGTCTTAAGGTTAGCCACTTAGGAAGAAAGAATGAGAACAATTATCATTTTTCCTATATATTAGTAAATTAAAATTACTAGATTATGAATAATTTAATATATAAGATATATAAGTTTCACATAAGTACATAACAAAATAAATCATCAATAAATATTTATTCGGTTAAATAATAGATGAAAATATAATTTATTTGATTTACATTATTTATAATGTTTGAATATTAAATATTTTAAAAATGTTTTTGGAGATATTAATTGCTATTTTGAATAAAATTTTTATTAATGAAAACTTATAAAATAATATTGTTATAGTTTCTAAAAAATTCTTAACTTAATTAATGTAGAAAGTACAAATTTAAAAGTATTTTTATTTATAATAATTAATATAAATTCTAAACTGTTACTTAATTTTAATTTTTTATGTATAATTAAAATAAACTATGTTTGCATAATCAATTTTTATTGATTATTTAATTATAAATTTTAAATTTCTATAATTTACAATTTATAATTTATAATATTTTATAAATGTATTGTTTTCATAACCTGAATTTTTTATAATTTTATGAATATTATAATTAAAATTCTAAACGTATAATTATAATATAAATATAATTAACTTATATTATATTATAATTATAATATTATTTTACTAAAGCCTACACTTTCATATTAACTTCATTTTATAATTTAAATGAAGAATATATTGCCAACTTAAGCTCATAAATGAATTAAGCAATAATTGGCACTTCCGCATTGTTTTTTTAATAATTTTATTTTCTTGTGATATTTTTCTCTATTTTATTATTCACCTCTAGACTAATAACTCTAACAGCTATATGTACATCGATGCTGGCTTCATACCGTTAAACTATAAAATTGTTTCTAAAATCAACGTCAATGAGTATTACATTTCAACATAAATTTAATTGCGCCTTTTATACGTTAATTTTTCTCAAAATTAAGATTTAGTCTCCAAAATTTTTTCCAACTTTGAGAATGTTATTTTTTTCAAATAGGAAATTATGATAGTGTTTAAGTTAAAAAAAAAATAAGAATAGAGTTTAAAAATAAAAACAAAGTAGCCAACTTTCAAAAATTAATTAAAATTTATTCTAAAGATGACAATTACCTTTCACGTGAAACAGAACATTATACTCATTTTGGTTTTTATTACTGTATATATTTATATAGTTATAGTTATTTAATTATAAATATTAATATATAAATTTACAATATATATTAATAGTTATAATTAAATAAAAATAATTTAATAATTTTTAATTTTAATTAGATATATACAAAAACATGTATCTGTTTGCACCAATACTTTTAATTTTCTTGAAATCTAGTAATTTCACATAGGATCCAAATCCATAATAATTTATTGATTAATTAATTAGTTGTTTTCAAATGGAATGACAAAAGATGGTAATTTCAGTGGAAGAGATATTTATGGTGATGGATAAATAGTTATTAGACATGTAGCGTATCATAGTAGAGGGAGCGTTGTAGTAGGAACGTGACTTAGTGAAGTTGTCTAGTGGGGAGCTACTGCTAAATGGAGCTTCCAAGTAGAGGAACTAAACATGAAGAGCGGATCAAGTGGAGTTTTCTAGTGGGGAAACTAATAGAGGAACAGTTAATATTGGAGATTCATAAGAAGAGCTCTTTCTAAAAGAGGACACATGACTAATTATCCAATACAACAACAAACTGTAATGTTTGAGAAAAAGGTTAACGTATATATATTGTATTTCAGTAATACTTATAGAACAAGGATACATGATATTTAATATTAGTTACAAGAGACTCTAGCTAGAGTACAACTATGTACTTATCTGTATATAATAACATGAGTAGAAAAGTATAATAAATAACAAAATAACAAATAAATAACAACACGATGAGGACTTTATCTAACACCACCCTGCAAGTCCTTGGTCTGTTGGAGAGGGAGCAGAGAATGTAAGTGAACAAATCGAGCCAAAGATGGTGAAAATGTCGTTTGGTTGTTGGTCAGTTGGCATAAATTGAATAATAAGAGTACCATTGGCAACCTGGTCACAGACAAAATGATAGTCCAATTCTATATGTTTAGTTCTTGCGTGAAATACTGGATTTGAAGATAAGTATATGGTACTAACATTGTCACACCAAACAGTACTCGATTTGGAAGCAAAACCAAGCTCATTTAATAGAGATCAGATCTATAGAAATTCTAATGTATCATTGGCAATGGCCTTGTATTTGCTTTCAGTAGAGGACCGAGCAACTGTTGGTTTTTTTTTAGCAACTAAGAAATCAAACTAGAACCTAAGAAAATCTCGAAACCACTGGTGGAGCGGCGATCATCTCGATCACCGCCCCAATCACTATCTGTATAGCATTTGATATCCAAAGAAGAAAAAGAAGTAAATGAAGCCCGAAGTCACAAATACCTTTTAAATAGTGAATGAGTCTTTTCAAGGCTTTCCAGTTGATGTCTGTAGGGGATTGCAATAATTGACATAATTTTTTTATGATGAAGGAGATATCCAAACGTGTAATTGTTAAATATTGAAGCTTGCCAAGGAGTTGGTGATATTGAACATCATTTAAGCTAAGGGAACCAGAATGCTTTAAAAGAGAAGGAGAAACCGCCATTGGTGTATGTCAGCTATTTGATTCTGCCATGCCCATATTGTCCAAAAGGTCTTGCACATACTTGGTTTGAGAAAGTAAAATTTTGGTAGTGGAGCGACTAACATGAATGCCAAGGAAATAATGTAGGCTACCAAGATCTTTGATTGGAAATTCATAGTGAAGAGCAGAAATCATCTTAGTAACCATAGTTAGGAGTTAAAGAACTCCTAAATGTATAGAGATAAATTAGAGACAAGTTATTTTAACAATACAATGAAGAAAAAACATAATAAGAGAACAAATTAACAATACAATAAAGAAGCCAAAATCGGGATAATAGATACTTGACAATTAAAGCCTTGATAATAAATAATGAACTAGGAAATCAACAGCTAACAGAGAGGAAGAACGAAGGAAGAATCAAGAGACCACAAAGGAAGTGAAGTGAAAAATCATGAGAGAAACCAGAGAGTGAGACTGCGAGAGAACGACAAGAGGGAAATAAAGGAAGAGAAGAATAGAGAGAGAAAGAGGAGAGAAGAGAACGATAGCAACAGAGCAATAGAGGTTATGTAACATAAGTTAACCTAAGTTAAAACAACAGTGTTTTAAAAAATTAGTTCGGTTCGATTTAACCACTTTTAACAATCATAATCGAACCGAACAGAATAATTTTTGGTTTAGTTCGGTTCAAATCAAATAGAATAATTTTATAAATAGAAAATAATCGAATTGAATTGAACCAATCGGTTCGGTTGGGATTTTCGATTTTCAGTTATTTTTGCTCACACCTAGTTATGATAGCCACATATTTGGCGTTTGTATTTGCTACCAAACGTGCCCCGAAAAGAATTAGTCTGCACTGGTGATGAAGTTAGTCGAGGTAGAGAAGAAGGATATAGCTGAGTAGAAAGATTTGCCTTAGACAAAATTTGGTGACTTTACAAAAGCATTTCATGAGATAAAAGTTGACTGTAGAGCTCAGAAAAGGAGATAGGTTCAGTACGAAGATTCAAAGAAGAAACAGTAGGATGAAATTCAATGCCAATGTTGTGGTAGATGATGGCATTGAATTCAGCGGGTCAAATGGGTCTTTTGGTAGTAGCTAATTCGTCAGCAAGGGATTTGGATTTTTGTAGATACTGTGCAATTGACATTTCATTCTTCTTCAATTCTTAAATCTGACACAAGTGTGCACCATGCTTCCTTTTTACCTAAGTGTCATGTGAAATATTAAATTGGTTGAAATATAAGATGGACATTATGTGTTGATCGAACCTCAAATTAAGGGTGATGTTGGAGAAGAATCACCTCTACCACCTTCTTTTGACTTCCCACAGCACACCTCTCAATAGCATCCTTCTGCTCCTTCCACATTTGCTCCACCTCCGAGACATAATCTTGAGCTTACTATTTTCAAGATACAGTAAACATTAGATTGGCTTTCTGTGGGTTTTCAGGCCTTATGCACTCAACAGGGTTTCATGATCCATCACATCCGAAGGCCGTCTAAGAGCTCCGCGAGGAAGTTGGTGATGACGCTGAGACTATTGTAGCTGCTACTGCTCTTGCAGATGATGATACTGCTCCTGTAGATGACTAGTCGGAATTCTTTTCTATTGCATTTTCTAGCTCTTTTGAACAAATTTTGCTATTTTTGCTATCTTTATTATGTTTTTGTTTTCTTTAGTACTCGTTAATTTCTGTTTCTTTCATTTGTATTCTGGATATATTTGTGGTTCATTTGGATAATTTTGGATGTTTGTTCTTTTGGTTTTGTTATTAGTTTAATCTATTTATGGTTACTGTTTCTTTTTGCATAGTGGTGCTAATTGGCCAAAGGCAACATTGCAAGGCAGTATTTTATTCTTTCTCATACTTTCTTATGTTTTTCTTCATTGTTGTTTCTTTATTTTATTTTATTTTATTTTTATCATTTTTAGTCATTGAGGACAATGACATCGATATTCTGGGGAGGGTATTATTTTGAATTTTGGTAGGAATTCATCATTTAATTTAAGTTACGTATACTTTAAGTTTAATTCAAGTTATAAATAAAAAATAAAATAAAATAAATAAATAAAAATATATTTATACAATTTTTAAGTAGGTGTTTATTCTTAGTTCATTAACCTTCAACTTGATTTCTCCATATTTTTGTTAGCTTGTCTTTAAATTTTTTTTTTTTTCATTTTGTACAAAATTTATGCTCAATTATGATTAGAGAAGAATAGTGTATGAGTTTGGAAATTTGATTCAATAATCGAATTATTGAATGGTTTATTAATTAAGATGGTTGTACATGGTCATTATGTATGAAAAATTTAGTTTTTATAACCTAAGCATACCCTTAGAGATTGAATTTGAGCATGGTTTTAGGAGAGAATGTGTGATGGTTTGTAATTCGAAAAAAAAAAAAAAAAGACAAGATGGAGCGTAAATTGCACTTGCCTAATTTTTGTTTTGCAAAACCTCAAGGAGGGGTAAATTTCATAAATAGTCACTAAACTTTGTGCTTGATTATAATTTGGTTATAAAACTTTAATTTGTATCTTTTTAGTTACCAAATTTCTATTTAGGTTTCACGAGTGGTCTTTTGTCACGACCCAAACCGGGAGTCATGACCGGCGCTAGGGAACGGGAATTATCACAACCAGAACCCGTAGCAAGCCTTAAGTATAAAATACACTCACAATAATTCATGAAAATACAAAGTAATTAAAACTTTATTTTATAAAATATGATCTTATAACAAAGTACAAGATACAACAGTACAAAATCCTTTAACTGACAGTCTCAGTTACAAAATCAATATTACATACATCAACATTCAAACACTACTACTGCAGCATCTAGAGTATAAACAACAGTTCAAATAAGAAATTTACATAAGTCAGCCGGGGCGGAAGAAGACCGGCGAAGAGGTCTAGTAGTGAGGTCTGAGGAAGAAGAACTCCCTGAAAAAAAA
>CATIWK010022311.1:0-12014 GCA_949634005.1 Mallotus japonicus | reverse complement strand
ATACTAATACAGTCAATTGTACAGTATTGTTTTCGGTGGAAAATAAACATGCATGTTTTGATATAAAGAAAAGTAATGAAAGATTTGAGTTTGATCGTTATGTTTTTGAAAGAAACATTAAAATGTTTTAAAAGATGACTTTTACTTTAGTCCAAGAAAGAAACCATGCAATGGACCCATTAATATGTAAAAGAAAAAGTAAAAGGAAATCAATCCCAAAGCAAATATTCCAAAATACTGCTGCTGCGACTGGTATCAAAATCGAAGCCAATAGTTGGAACTGTAAAGAACAAGACCAGCAAGTAACAAAGATTCAAAATATTCTGATAAACAAAAAAGTGTGTATATATATAGTATTAGTTTACAGATTCCTTTCACTTTCAGACACTATTTTGAGACCAGAGACTTGAAACACTTTTATCATTGTCTCTCTCTCTTTATGCCACACTCAAAACATTGATCTTTCACACTTTTACTTTAGACATTCTTTGCACTTTTTTTTTTTTTTGCTCCTCATTTCTTAACTTGTGCTGCAAATATTCCTTCTGATGATAGACAATTAGTGTCTTCTTGGACAATGACCTTCACATTCACTACTACATTATTGAAATTTTTTCATTAAATTTTTAATCTTTATTTCTAATTAAATTTATGATACAATTTTTTTTGGTTGAAAAGATACAATTCATATATAATATACAAGAAAAAGGAATTTTTTATTGTGATTTTTTCTTTGTCAAGATATGCAACTCCACCAGTGTAATGAAAATTATGTTAGCTTTAGCTGTGGTAGTGAAAGCCTTAAGTTTTTTCTTTCATTTTCTAGAGATACTCCTGCTGAAATTAAAGGAAAAAGGGTTAGAGACTCAATCCGTCATGGAGAAGTTCCACGAGTAATCCAAGTGATAAAATGTGTGGACATTATATTGAAGAGAGTAGGGTTCGAATCACTAGGTTAGGAATTAACTATATTTACTAATTGTTTAAAAAAAACCCGTAATGGAAAATACCACTTTGATTGGTGTAAACTACTCAAACTAAAACGTCTGGGTGTGAACGCCTGAAGTTGGCTTACTTGAAGTGTGGTTCTAACCGACTCTATTCCTTTCCCAACATTCAATAACAAACACTATCTCAAGACAATAATAATAATAATGAAAATCATGTTACATCTATAAACTGATAAAGAAAAAACCATTAGCAGCTTTATGTTAGTATAGTAGCTTGCAGGAACATAGTTTTTGGAACAATGTACATCTGTTAGTTGATGTGGAACTTTCATTTGGCCAGAAGGGTATGATCCAATAGTATAGGAGGATCGATGATCTAAACAAGAAAAAGAAAATTATGTGAGAGACATTTAGATATGTTTGTTCATGAGTTGTATTCACTCGACTTGTCTTAATTTGCTTGAGAATATTCGAATTTAGACAGTTCAAGCTCAAAAGTCCGGCTGTACTGTACTCGTATATATGTCCAGGGAAAAGTGAAAAATTTTTAGAAGTAAATATAATCGTCTGATTCAGGTAGTTTTAAATAAAAACGAATTGTTTGTTCATTAGAATAAAAAAAATTACCAAAAATAACTGGTTGAAGGATATTTTTTCTATTTAAATAGGTGAACATGTGCAACAGTGTTAAATTAGTTGTCAAAATTTTTTTATTATTTTTTAATTTTATCCAAATTAAATTAAACTAATTAAAATTATGAAAAAAATTTAGATTTCAGATAAAAACTCCCCACAACATCATAAAAAATTCTTGAGTTACTAATAAAAGGGGGGGATGGAGTGGACTAGTGTGATATCTCACACCTATAAATAATAGTTAACAATGGTGATCTTATGAAATATTAACAAACGAGAAATTCTAAAATTTTATTATATTTTTGTTATCATTGGATAAGAGTGTTTTGAATTATTTAAATAAAAGCGTTGAATCAATCAATGATACTTATTAATAAAATATATCCCAAGAAAGGTCACTATTTTAAAAAACTAAAAAATGAAAAAAAAAAATACCATTTAACCAATCAACCTTTGCAAATCATCAGCGAAATTTTTTAAGACATATATATTAAGATTTTTCCTTGGCTTTTTTAAAAAAAAAAAAAAACCATTAGGGCGCTCTCAAAACGACACCGTATGATATAGTTTTATTCTCCTAAACACTTGAATCTGGAAGGAAGTCTGCTGCTTCAATGCTCACTAGAAAAAAACGCGAAAACTCTATTGCTGTTTGATTCCTAATTGCACATCAAAAATGAGTTTTGGGTACAGATTTCTGTTTGCTTTTGAATGATATGTGAATTAGAATTGTTTCTTTAGAAAAAAAAAATGGAAGAAATTGTGGATCAAAAGGAGGAGGAGAAGAAAAGAATGGTGTTTGTAACAGTAGGAACAACATTGTTCGATGCTCTTGTAAAAGCAGTGGATACAAAGGAAGTTAAGCAACAATTGTTTAGAAAAGGGTACACCCATCTTCTCATCCAAATGGGTCGTGGATCCTATGCTCCTACTAAGGTCTCTTCCTTTTTCTTTCCTTTGATTCTTAATTGTCATTTTTTTTTGCATGGGTTTTATAGGTTTTTAATCCAAATATGAGCTTTTTGTTTAAATTTGATGGTTGGGTATTGTTGTTTCTGCTTTTATTTGATTGAATTTATATGGGTTTGTAAGGTTAAGCATAAAGTTAGAGCCTTTTTCTTCTGTTGTGTTATTTGAAATGCGAGCTTTTCGTTTTAATATAACTGTTGGGAATTGTTGTTTCTGCGTTACTTTCATGTTCTGTTGCTGGAATTTTACAGTTTTTTTAGGTGAAGCATTAAGTTGAAGCCTTTTTCTCTTATTATGTTATTTGATGTTAAAATGATTGGAGTCTGTCTTGAGATTATAGCTGCAATTTTTGGTTAAGAGGAATGTATATCTAAGTCCTTTATCATGCGATTTGATGCTGATGTTCAGGTCATTCTGGATTTAATCTTATGAATGCAAAAAGCTAAATAGGAGAGACAATGTGGAATTGGGGCAGGTTTTAAGGCATTGTTATGGTTCATACTAGGCTTCTATAATCTGTGTCATTGAAGAAGTTGGTATGCCTGATCAATTTTAATGCATTTACTATCAATTAAAATTGTATGATGGTCTAGGTATGGATAAATATTTCACCTTAAAGTTATGGGTTCTTATGTGAAGATTTCGGAGTTTTATCATTGGCGAGGATTCTCTCTTATGTGCCTATGGGAGTCAACCCAGCAAATAGAATGAACGCACATTGTTAGTAAGTTGGATAAACTTATGGCACATGCCAAGATTGTAATGAAATGTTGTTGAAGTATGTCTTTGCTTGAGATTTGAGAATTACTAGAATTGTTTCCGATGTTGGGTTTGATGTAATCATAGTCAATTTTGATATGAAAATTCGTTGAGCGATTTTGGAGAAAACTTGAAGATTCACCCATATGGAGTAACAAAATTTCATACTGAAATCTGGGAAAAAAAAAAAAAAAACACGAGAAGGTTCTTAAAGTGGCAAACAAGTGGTTTAGGATTAGGATAAGGTTCAGGTTTACGTTTTTCTTTACAATATGGTTGCTTGAACAAACTTGATTCTCAAAGAGAGTTGCTCATAAAGTCCTCAATTGAAATCCTGATTATTCAAAAATGTACATTTTCTTCTTGGAAAACTGCTTTCTTCTTTAGACTTATTGAGTTTTCAGATTTTTATGTCTATCATGTTTCTTATATTTTTCTTTTGAATGCAGTCTGAAGGAGGAGATGGTTCTGTGGCTGTTGATTACTTCACTTTTTCATCAAGTATTGCAGACCATCTAAGATCAGCATCTCTTGTCATCAGTCATGCTGGTAAGCTCCTCTGTTTTTTGATTTAATCAACAGTAAAGTCTCCAGTATAAATAATTTAATGCTGCTGTAATTTTCATGCGTTCTCTTTGGGCTTTAATCCACTGCATTAGATTGTATGAAAAGTGATCTCTAGTATGATAGCAAATTGTCTGGACATGGCTATCTCCCCCACTCCTCTTTCCATTTTTTTGGGCAATAGAATATTATTAGCTAAAATGATAAAGGGGTGGTGGGTTTAGAGTAGGTCTTCAGTTCAATCCTTCTTGATCTCAATCAAATTTCCCCATACATTGTAAAGAGCTAGTTTTGAATGTCAGAACAATTTGTCATGCTTGTCAGAAAATGTGTTTTATTGCCCAAGTTGGCAACAGACACAGAATGGATTGCTAATTTTATTCGAGGGCTTTTATGCTAGGAATTCAAAGTAGATGGTAAATTTCCAATGCTATCAACTGTGGACATAACTAGGAAATTTCTCGGAGCTGGTTTCTGACTTTCACTTGGCTTTTTCTATTTCTCTTATCTGCCGTATCATCAGCGTAATTTTTGTGGTTGTTACGGCAAATCTTTAAAGAGTTTGGATTTATTACATAAAAGGGAAAAATAAAGCTAGTAAATTGCTATGAGCTAAAAAATTATAGTAATAACGATTCAACGTATTAATTTGGATATCAGGATAGGGATAGTGCTTTAAACGGTTCTGATCATTGTGCAGGTTCAGGGAGTATATTTGAGACATTGCGGCTTCGTAAACCCCTAATTGTAGTGGTGAATGAAGATTTGATGGACAATCATCAAAGTGAACTTGCAGAAGAACTAGCTGAGAGGAAGCATTTATATTGTGCTCGTCCTCAAACACTTCATCGTGTAATAGCAGATATGGATTTGGAGTCCCTTCTTCCTTACCCTGCAGGAGATGCAAAGCCTGTTGTCAAGCTCATAAATAGGTTTCTAGGTTTCCCAGATGATTAATGAATCCATAAAGTTTTGTAATTTGACCGCACTACTGTGTTGCCGTTCACCAGGAGGCATAAGGCATTGTTGTGGGACATTTTTGGCTGGTCAATAGAAGTTGTGGTTATTATTATTGTTAGATCTGAGGTTCTAATTGATTCATTACATTTTCTGTTCACACTTAAAATACAAATAATTTTTAATGTAACATATGGTTTTTTTTTTTTTTTTTTTTTTTTATAAACTTTGTAAGGGAGCTTTATCACATATAATAATTGTGAGGGATTGAACATAGGACCTTTTATGTCTTGAAAGGAGTTTTTGTTATATGATTACTCGAGCTTTGACAATATAATATATAGTTTAAATTCTGAGATATTTATTCCTTATGAATGGAAGGCGCAAATGGCAGCCAGTTTAAATTCTGAGATATTTATTCCTTATGAATGGACCCAAGCTTCTACAGTTCAAAGTTTACCAATATGTATAGCAGCCAGTTTGGAATTTGGTTTTGGTTGATGGTATAAATTGATGAAGCTCTTGGAATACAGAAAAGGTAGTAACTTTGATTGCTTAGCTAGGCAAGCATCACATGATACTAGATGGTGGTGATAAAGGGCTTTCAACATATGAATATAACAGTATCTTTGATCATTAATTTCACTCTTGGTCCCTACTTGAATTGAATTTTTCTTCAAACCGAGACAGCAGCTACTTGTACTAAATTGTGATGAGTGCAATGGCACGACCCTTGTGACATGCAGATGGCAATTTTTCCAGCTCCATATTTCTCTCTGTCACAGGGATTGAATGGTCCTTTACCCATATTTGTGGGGAAGGACAAAATGAAAGAGAAAAGACAAAATCACAGCCCAGGCAGAAAGTGATATTTTGCTCAGAGTGTAGGGGATAGGGATCATGTCTCTTGCTGTGTCCTTCTCAGTAGTTAAAAAGGGGAAGAAGCAGGAGAAAATTTTGTTTTGGTAACAATCAATAGATAAAACTATGGATGTGGGGATTGTTCTTGTTACATTGCAATACTTAATATCAATAGAAAAAAGATCTCTACTAAAGAACTTTATAACTAATCAAAACCAACTCCCATATCAACTCATTTTCTTTTTCCACAAAGTCCACAAACCATAAATGTCAATTGGGTTGGCAAAAAAAGTCTTGAACACTAAAAAATAGAGTGTGATTATTATTATTATTATAACCTAATGATATGGGTGAAATGGTTGCAAATTTTTCTGATATAAGATAGAGACCACTCCTTACTAAATACACAAGAAGAGACGACTCTAAGTACACAACAATACCTTCATTATTCAAGAGAGAGAGGAAGTAGAATTTTTGTGTCCATATTTTCAAGTAATGTGACCCCCTATGAAAGGAAACTCCTTCCAACTGTACAGAACTTGCATATCTATCTTTCCAATATCTATCTCTTTTTCCTTCTGTCTTTATACTTGCTCACTTTTTTCTTCTTTGTTCTTGCTGATTTTGCTCATGGAAACTAGCACCAATTCTCCTGCTGCTGCAGCACCTGCAACACCACTTGACACCCACATCTTTAAACATAATCATTCTCATCCTCATCAATCTCCTAGCTACCACCATAGCAGCACTCTTTCATCAATTTCCATTCTCATCATTATCTTCTCTACTATAGCTGTTATTGTGGTTCTTGCTATCTTTGTACTTATAGTGATGCTCAGAAGACTCAAGTCTGCTAAAAATATAAGCAGTTTCAAAGACAGTAGCAACATTAACAACAACAACAGTTGTAGGTTTGTTGCTCATACCACTGTAAGCTTCACTTCTAGCCCCGGTAATTAATTACTACCCTTTTTCACATTTCATATGTTTGTTGCATCTATGTTAAACGTTCATGAGAAATTAGATTAAGAGCATGTTTTGTATGAATTCTTTGATTTAACATAGAAAACTGTAACTGTTTCAGTTCTTTTGTTTAGTTTCTATTTCAAAAATGCTAGCCAATCTTTATCTTGCAACGTATGGCAGATGTGAAAGGAGGGTGTCTATATGGAAGCAATATGAGCAACAATAAGCCTCCAAGAAAACACAAAGCAGTTCAAGTTTTCACATACAAGGAGCTTGAAGCAGCCACAGACAGATTCAATGAAGCAAACGTGATAGGAAATGGAGGTTATGGAGTTGTGTATAGAGGTATGCTTGCAGATGGAACTGTGGCTGCGATTAAGATGTTCCATAGAGAAGGAAAGCAAGGTGAACGTGCCTTTAGGATAGAGGCAAGTGACTTCATTTATTGTTTTTTGTTTCCATTAGCCCTGTTCCTTTTGGTTTGTTCTTCTGTTTTATCTAGCACTACTTTGTTCTCTAATATAATATGCACATTTTAGCTAATCTAGTAACCTTAGTTTAAGGTCTTAAAAGGGCTTAAAGTCAACAATTTAGGTACTCAAAGATGACAGTGAAGATTAATTTTTTTTTAATGTTCCACTTATCAAGATTTACTGTTTTTTATTGAATTCTAGTCGATCCTGCACATGGGTATAGGTCTGGTCAGTCATAATGTCAAAACTTTCTCAATGTCTTGCAGGTAGACTTGCTAAGCAGGTTGCACTCACCTTACTTGGTGGAACTACTTGGCTACTGTGCTGACCAGCACCATAGACTCCTGATATTTGATTTCATGCCTAATGGTAACCTTCAGAATCATCTTCATCACAAGCAATATCAGCAGCCACTGGACTGGGGGACCCGGTTGCGCATAGCCCTTGATTGTGCTAGAGCTCTGGAGTTCCTCCATGAACATACAACCCCATCAGTTATCCACCGTGACTTTAAGTGCAGCAACATTTTGCTTGACCAAAATTTCCGTGCCAAGGTCTCGGATTTCGGATTTGCCAAGATGGGTTCGGACAAGATCAACAGTCAGACTCTGACACGTGTGGTTGGGACCACTGGTTATCTTGCTCCAGAGTGAGTGTTCCATTGCCTGTCATGGATTTTCTTTTTAACGAACATATCCAAATAGCATTGCAATGTCAATTGTCACACCAATTTGCACATGGGCAGGGTAAGGTTCACAGTAGGCAGCATGTCGTTTTCTCCACTTAAGCGTCTGTCTCTGATGAATCCTAACTAAACAGCATTTTCAATTTTCATTATAGTTAGCCATTGCCTTAAAATGTCAATTTACAGGTTTCTTTCAGTTTGCATGCTTTAACTGGTATGAAACTGAGTTATCTTATGATATTATATTATGTTCTTGTCATGAAACTTAGATATGCTTCGACCGGTAAGGTTACGACAAAATCAGATGTATACAGCTACGGTGTAGTCCTTTTACAGCTGTTAACTGGCCGGACACCTGTAGATACTAAGCGGCCCCCTGGTGAACATGTCCTTGTCTCCTGGGTTAGTTTAACTCATCACTTACCCTTTTAAGAAATGAACCAACTAGAAAATGATATAGACAACTTTTTGCCATCTTATCGAGTTCAGAACCTTCAAATCCTGTTATCAGTTATAATCTTTTTTACAGGCTCTTCCAAGGCTAACTAATAGAGAAAAGGTTGTGGAAATGGTTGATCCAGTTCTGGGAGGGAACTACTCAAAGAAAGATTTAATTCAGGTTTCCCCAGTTTTGTATTATTTGCAATCAGCAATCTTTAAGTGGAGTTGATTTGTTTCTGAAAAATATGGTTCTCGATGCAAATAGGTAGCGGCAATTGCAGCCATGTGTGTTCAACCAGAAGCAGAGTACAGGCCTTTAATGACAGATGTGGTTCAGTCGCTTATACCTCTGGTGAAGAACATCTCTTCAGTATCTTCCTCAGCTTCCTCAAGATTTCAGAATCATACAGTTAATCCCAGGTCTCAGGGATAATTCAAGAAAATTGTAAAAAAACTTGTACAACTCTATGCTGGTTCAAATTCTATATTGTCAGGTTGAAGAATAAACATAGGAGGGTTTTTAAAGCATAACGTGAGCCACCATGCTATATTTTTCATTTTTGTCCCCACTTGACCATGGCTGTACTGGCAACACTGCTACTGACATCCATTCTCTGCATTGGGGATGAAATACGGGTTAAGATGAAGTTTCGTGAATGAAGACAGATACCAACCTGTACATTGTTTTTGCTTTTGTCCACTTGAAATCATTAGCTTTTCACCCCTGTAGTAGTGCAGTGCAGCTGATAACTAACCTACGTACAAAAGATGCATGTGTTCTAGAGCTTGTACTGTTCCACATTGGAAACAAACAAAATTCAGGCAACATTTATAAGGACTTGCCTTGACCTAGGCTTCTCATTAATTCACCAAATTCGGTGAAAAAATTTGCATTACCGTGACTTGAAACAAGAAATCACCACACATGATCAAAGCTCGAACAGAAACAATGTGCTAGTTTTACCTCATAGGATGATCTTACACCAGAAATACTGAAAAGAACTATTATCATGGTCACTTTATAGCTTCTAGAATAAAAGCAACCTTTTGCTTTCATAACAGAAGACAATTCTATAATTGTGTTTCTAACAGTCAAACTATGTACAAAACAAAATTACATTTTGTCCTGATGAAGTAAATATAACCTTCTGACGACAACTGGTTGTAGAAGAAACCCAGTGTACCATGGCTATGACCATCTTCCAAATGATAATGAATATCTGAGACATGTCCTACAATTTATGTTAGATATTGGAGAAGAGGTTCAACTCTCACTGCCTTCATTAGAGTTTCTATTATCAGTTCCTGATTCCATTGCAGGGCTTGTCTCTCCTGCATCTTCTCCCTGGGATTTATTCGTTCTTTTACTAAATTTATCAGCATATTTTGAAAATGCAGCAGATAAAGCTAATTTGACTGTTAATTCAGGTTCTTTCTTCCTACGCTTGCTTTTGTCATCTTCTCCTTTCCCAACTTCTGTAACTTCGCTCACTAAGTGAGGTTCAGTGTCTTTCTGGGATGTTTCTGGAATAGCAGGTTGGCTGGAAACAACCCTCTTGAATGGTTCGTGAAATGTGTCATACAAGCGTTTCACCTGAGAAACAAAACTTATAAATGCACATGATACAACTGAAAACGTTAAATATTTAATTACTGCCAAATGCTAGTCTTGCTGACTATGAACTTAAGAGCACCAGCATATAACAAAATGAAATGATCAAGTACCTTGCGTTCTCCTATACCAGGGCAACGAGCTAAATCTTCCATTGAAGCATCCATGATACTGGAAAGAGACTGAAAAAGGGGAAACAATCAGTTCCTGAAGATCAATAACAGAAAACATTCACCAATTACACAATATCTGGGTACAAACAGAGGACATACCCCAAAGGTGGAACCAAGAGTGACTACATCAGTCTTGTTAACATGTCGAACAGTTGTGAGAGCATGGGTTAGCTAAATCAAAAGAAACATGGTTTTAGTTTAATCAGTTATAGAAGAGATATTTAAGAAGTTTACAGTTGCTGGTCCTGAATTCAGGTTGGACTACATCAACTAGATTGATACGGGAAACTCAAACAAGTATATACCCGTGATAAGTAATCTGTATCCATATATCCCTGGATAAGATCTGCAGGCTTGTTTTCATACATTTTAATAGTCTCCAAGTAGCGACCACATTCCTCCAAGCTATCAACAAAAAGTTCTTGTCAATAATAATGATTTTAAAGCTGTTTAATACTTAATATAACAGAATCACTGGCAACATTGATCCAACTTTCTGTGATTGACAGTTCCAAAATGTAAAGAAAGCATGTTAATGGGTGTTGAATAACAAACCAAATCAAAATATATTGAATTTAAGCTACATTAAGAATGCAGAGAAAACCACAATATAGCATGTGGGACACTCTCAGGCTCAAACTCATATTCAACAATATACTATATTTAGCAGATATCTCATTTGTCAAAGGGGAAAATTGCGCAGCATACCTCCAAGCACATAATAGAGTACAATCATGAAGCAGAGCTGTTTTAGTGACTTCAAGTAAAGGCTTGACAACATCCTCCTGAAAACAATGAGAATAATGAATGATGTATTTTCAATTCATAAAGACAACAAATCAAATATTCATATCCAGAAGGCACAATAGAAGAAAGGCTTACGACATCAACATGACACAAAACAACACGAAGCTTGTAGTTCTTTTGCAGCTCCCTAATTCGATAATACAGATAGTCAGGATGCAGTAGATGATACCGGAGGCTGCATCAAATGTGCAATTTATCAAAATTAGCATAATGCAGGCATAATTGAGAAAAACAGCCAGTCTACTACCATACATAGGCTATGATCATACGAGTTGAGCTGTGTTCAAGAGAAAAACTAATTTTTCATTGTGAATATGACTTAATTCAATAATTTGAAAAGATTTATTATACAACATAATTGAAAGAAGGAGTGAAGCTAAAACCTTAGATAGAGAGCACAAGAGTTCTGACCAAGCAAGTAATCACACACAATATCAGCAAAAGCCCACCTTACATTTCTTATGTGTTTAAGTAATGGGTTTCCCTTCTGCAAAAAGGAACAATCTTTCTATTAAAAAACATAAAAAGATTGCAACTTTTTAATAAATATATAATTTGTTCTCTCAATTCCAAAACAGAATGTTTAACTTACCTGCCTGTGGCTAACTAGTATTGAATTACGGCTCTGACCAGCAACAGCAACCGATTGAGAAGGCAAAGGCACACTGCATTCACCAATTTTTAATGAAATTAAGCAAAATAAAAAATACCCAGAAAAGAAAATTGATGTTAAAGAAAGTACCTTTGTGTGTTTGAGGTTGAAGTTGAGTTTGCATCACCGGAAACGGCACTAGATTGAGGAGGAGGCGGAGGAGTGTAAAATTCAGAGTTCTTAATGAAAGAGAAAGCTTGCGAGAAAGATTGAGATGGGTTAAACAAAGATTGGGTTTTTGGGTTTTGTGAGCTTTCAATTACTTCTTGGTACGATGGTATATGTATTACAACTTTTTTGGCATTCGATTTTCTGTTATTTTGTTCTTCTTCTTCTTCCTTTCTCTCCATTTTTTTTTCCCTTTGAGTGTGCTTCAGATTGTGGAAGAAGAAGGATCGCTTTGCGATTGTACTTTTGGGCCTTCAGCTTAGGCCCATTCGGCTTTTTCTTTCTTAACCCCCTCTCTCTCTCTCTCTCTCTCTCTCTCTCTCTCTCTCTCTCTCTCTATA
>CATIWK010022275.1:0-15431 GCA_949634005.1 Mallotus japonicus | reverse complement strand
TGTTGTAGTATGTAATATTATTTTTATAACTGAGACTGTCAATTAAAGAATTGTATACTGCTGTATTTTATTATATGACATGAGATCATATTTTATTGATTAAAGATTTTAATTACTTGGTATTTTTATGATTTATTTTTTATGAGTTTAATTTTTTTTAGGCTTGCTACAGGTTCTGGTTATAGTAATTCCCATTCCCTAGCGCTGGTCATGACTCCCTGGATTGGGTCGTGACAAAGTTGGTATCAGAGCCTAGGTTCAGTATTGTATGACCTAGGTTGAGATTTGAGTTTTCTTTGTGACTACTGCAGCCTAAATTAGGATCCGTATTGTTTTCGATAAGTTTCTTTGTTTTAGATTTCCGCGTAATGGTTAGGAGGTCTGTTTTGAGATGTTGTCTGATTTGAGTTATTTTATTTTCAGAATGAGAAGGAGAGCGCGAGTCGCTCCACCGGTCGATGAGGCCGCAGATGAGGGATCTTATCAGGATGAGATCCTACCCCCTGAACCGCCAACTAGGCGTAGGGGTAGAGGTCGAGGTAGAGTTCGAGGTGCAGGTAGTAGGCAGAGAGTGCCACAAGCAGAAGGACCTGCAGACCCACAGTATCAGGAGGCTACTTTTGGACCTGCAGTGCAGCTGCTATTCCACCATTAGTGCCTCAGATGCAGCCAGTGCCTCAGCAGGGTATGTCTGACCCAGACGCAGCTCTATTGTATGCCAGAATTGGCAGGATAGCTTTTGACGAGACGTCAGATCCACTAGACTTCCTACATGCTATTGAGACAAGGACTCGGACGGCTCATACTGATTATCAGAAGATCATGATTGTCGAGCTGTCAGTTGAGGGACCAGCTTTGGATTGGTTTATACAGAGTATTCAGCCTCACATGACTGCGATGTCTTAGGAGCAGTTCAGAGAGAGATTCATGAGGAGATTTTACCCCGAGCCACGGCGGATGAGTTATAGGCTCAGACTGACGAGTATTACCAGAGGAGATAGGTCCGTCGAGGACTATACCAGAGAGTTCCTCAGGCTGGGTAGATATGTTGAGAATCTGATGCGAGACCAGTACTTCATTGTCACGACGTATGTCACTGGTCTAGGTCCTGTATTTGCTGGATTGATCACGACAGGCCTTAATCTCGAGACTGTTATCGAGATGGCTAAGGATATAGAGCTGAGGTTAGTCAGGCAAGGTGCTATGCCAGACTTTAATCGGATGAGAGGCTCGCAGACAGTTGGATTCCAGAGTACTCCCTATTCCACTTTTCAGATTGGGTCTAGCAGCCAGCAGAGAGGTCCTGTCCAGCAGAGAGGTCCTGTCCAGCAGAGTCAGAGGCAGCATACTAGATATCAAGAGACACGGCCACGGTGGATTCCACAGACCAGTGAGATTTAGTTCTGGTGCTACCAGTAGCAGTAGCGGACAGAGTTCAGGATATGGCAGCACGGGATCAGCAGCGAGTGCCTGCCAAACTTGCAGTAGAATCCATCAGGGACCTTGCTACATGGCCCCATTGACGTGCTTCAGATGCGGACAGATTGGACATTATGCCAGAGTATGTCCTTATGGTCAGCAGCAGCAATATCCACAGCAGTCGATCACCAGCGCAGCTCCAGTTCCTTATCAGTTGCCACCACCTCAGTATCCGAGTACTTCCTAGTTTGTGGCCCATCAAGGGCATGGCAGAGGAGGCAGAGGTACTACTAGAGGCTTTGGTCAAGCTTCCACCAGCCAGTAGGGAGGCCGAGGGCAGGCTAGAGTCTTCACCCTCACTCAGCAGGATGCTCAGGCATCCAATGCCGTTGTAGTAGGTACTCTTCTAATCTGTTATTTGAATGCTAGAATCTTGATTGACCTGGGTGCTACACATTCTTTCGTGTCCCCTGTTTTTGCTTCTAATTCGGGTTGGCTAATCTCGAGGATGGTAATTCCTTTATCCGTAGCCACACCTCTAAGTAATTCGTTGGACACCGATATTCTTCTTTCTAGGTGTCCTGTTCTTGTGGAAGGTAGAGAATTGTTAGTAGACTTAGTGCTGCTAGATGTGATGGAATTCGATGTAATTCTGGGGATGGATTGGTTGTCTCAGCATTATGCAGTTGTTGACTGTCGGAGTAAGGAGGTAATTTTCAGAATTCCTGGTGATGAAGAATTTAAGTTTGTGGGTGACAGGAGTTCTGCACCTCAGAATCTTATCTTCGCTATCACTGCTAGGAAGATGCTGAGGAAGGGTTGTCAGGGATATTTGGCAATAGTCAGGGATACATCTATGGAGAAGACTTCTGTTTCAGATGTTCCAGTAGCTTGCGAGTTCCCAGATGTTTTTCCTGATGAGTTGCTAAGTTTACCACCTCACAGAGAGATTGTGTTCTGTATTGACGTGGTTCCTGACATAGCTCCTATTTCGATGCCGCCTTATAGGATGGCTCCTACAGAGTTGAAAGAATTAAAGGAGCAGTTGCAAGATTTGCTGGATAAGGGTTTTATCAGACCCAGTGTTTCTCCCTAGGGTGCACCTGTCCTGTTTGTTAAGAAGAAGGACGGTACACTCAAACTGTGCATTGACTACAGAGAGCTCAACAAGGTGACGATTAAGAATAAGTATCCTCTTCCAAGGATAGACGATTTATTTGACCAGCTTCAGGGTGTACAGTACTTTTCTAAGATTGACTTGAGGTTGGGCTATTATCAATTGCGGATTACTGAACCTGATGTTCCTAAGACAGCTTTCCGCACTAGATATGACCACTATAAGTTTCTGGTGATGTCTTTTGGGTTGACTAATGCACCAGCTGCTTTTATGGATCTGATGAACAGGGTGTTCAGACCATATGTGGATCAGTTCATAGTAGTCTTCATTGATGATATACTGGTATATTCGAGAAGTATAGAGGAGTATGTATATCACTTGAGGATAGTACTACAGACACTGAGAGAACATCAGCTTTATGCTAAATTCTCGAAGTGTGAATTCTGGACTGATAGTGTAGCATTCCTTGGTCACGTGGTAACTAAAGATGGTATCCAGGTTGGTGATTACGTATTTCTGAAGGTGTCACCGATGAAGTGTGTAATGAGATTTGGTAAGAAAGGAAAATTAGCACCGAGATATATTGGACCTTTTGAGATACTGGAAAGGGTTGGTATGGTTGCATATCGGTTGGCTTTGCCTCCGAATATGTCTCAAGTGCATCCAGTGTTTCATATCTTGATGCTGAGGAAGTACATCTCAGACCCTTCGCACGTGTTGCAACCCCAGAGTGTGGAATTGAATGAAGACCTGACGTACGAAGAAGAGCCAATAGCGATTGTAGATTCTCAAGTTCGTCAGTTGCGATCGAAACAGATTCCTATGGTCAAAGTGCTGTGGAGGAGCAACAACGTTGAAGAATTTATGTGGGGGACAGAAGCTGAAATGCGAACAGCATACCCTTATTTGTGTCCCTCATTGAATCTTTGTATTCCTTTCCTTTCTTTTAAATTCGAGGACGAATTTCTGTAAGGAGGGAAGATTGTGATGACCCGAATTTTATTTTTAAATTTTAATATTTAAATGTGAGATTTGTAGTGTTAATAAAGTCTATTAAAATTGAATTTTTTTTATTTAGTTAATTATTTTAATATTTGGCATTAAAGTATTTATTTTAATATTATTAATTTTATTAAATTCTATTAGTCTTGATTTTATCTAAATATATATATATACATATATGTTGGTATTATTTAGTATATGTGTATGTGTGTGTTTGATATTACATATATATTTATAATGATTTTATGCACATGTTAATGTATATATATATATAGATTTAAATTCACGTGTAGTATATATATGATGTAATGGGTTTTATCTTTTACTATTATTATATATTTTATTTGGTTCAAAATAATAATAATAATAATAATTCACGTGTAGTATTGTTTTCGTCATTATCATTATTATTATTATTAATATTATTATTATTATTATTATTATTATTTGTTATAAGTAGGGAGAAGTGGTACCATATATGTTAGTTTTTAGTAAAACATCTCAGACCCATTTTATTCTTCTATCTCCACGGACTCTTCTTCTCTGTGCGTTCTTCCCTTCATCTCTGCATGCAAGCTTCATTTACAGACCAAGCCAAGCACCACCAAGCTCAGCCATCATCTCCTCCCTCTCCCCTTCACCTCCAGCCATCAACAGCAAACTCCACCACCTCCAACAACCTCCACCACCACATCCACTACCAGCACCTCCTCCACTACCAACACGACCACGACCACCTCCACCACCAATGCCACCACCTCCACCTCCACCACCACCTCCACTCTACCACCCTCCACACCTCCACCTCTACCTCCACCACGACCACCTCCACCTCCACCTCCACCATCATTACAGTTTCATGACTTTGAATTGAAATTAATTAAATATGCTTGATTTAAATTTTTTATAAAATAAATAAATTTTAGATTAAACTTTATTATATGAATCACAATAATTATTATTATATTTAAAAAATTATTATAATAAATTTCATCAAAAAATTATAAGAAAATGAAAAAATTGCGAAATGAAAAATAACAAACAAATTGTTTTTTATTCTTCTGTTTTTTATTTTGGAAAATGGAAAACTGAAAAACAAGGAAAATGAAAAGATAACTGAAAAAGAAAAATAAAAAGTATTTTTCAAAACTAAATAGCCCCTAAGAGTTTTCTTTTGTTGGCGTCGTCAAAGAGCAAAACAATGTAAAAATGAAAAAAAGAAAAGAAACTATGTTTTATCAAAGGGAGATTCTTGCCTTCACTGGGTGTATTACACCCAATGATAGGATTTGTAACACATCAACCAAGTGATTTGCACTTGGTTATTGAAAATGAGACATATGTCTCTTTATTACAAATATCACCATTAGATGTAATACACCCAGTGTGAGCAAGAATTTACCTTCACCAAATATGGTTGAGTTAGAATTGAGAAAAAAGTCACGTAAATTTAAAAATTTTGGTAAAAAACAATGTATGGTCCAAATTTTTCAAAATTTATTAATGATCTACATTTAAAGCAAGATATTAATGGTGAATTTAATTAAAAAAATTCATGCTTTTAGATTAGCAAATCTCCATTGGATTTTATGGAATCTGATGAAATCCCATAGATGATGTTCACATGAAAAAAAATTAAAGAGAAAAATCCTTAATTATACGAAGGCCCAAAATGAAAACAAAAACTACAATTAAGCCCAAATCTTGAGCCCAAAAACAACAAAGACAAGGGCACAACAAACACAAAATCTGAGAACATTTGAGCTAAAAGGCCTTTTTTTTTTAGGTTCCTTTCTTTAACGCCTTGTAAAAGACAGCAATAAAAGAGAAGAAGAAGAAGAAAAGAAACAGAAGATAATCAACCGAGGAACTCAGCCATTAGTCACCGGACTCGATCTGCTCCGTCACCGCCTCTGATCATCTCCGGCAGCAAAAGGGTAATATTCTTTTCATATTTTTTTTCCATTTAACAATTTGATTAATCCCTTTTTTTTTCCAGTTTTTATTTTACTCCAATTCGGTTCTGGGTCTGTTTTTCTGTACTTGGTCTCTCTCATTATTATTTTTTTTGCTACTTTATGAGCTCAGATTATTTCAATTTTGGATTTCTTTAGCTCACTGGTTGTGCGTTTTTGCTCTTAAAATTGATTAGCAGTGCATAGGATTTGTGTGTTTTTTGGTTATGTTTAGCTTAGAGCTGTTAAAAATGAAATGGGGATTTGAAATTTATGCTCTAATTTGGACTTGTTTTTTTTTTATGCACATGAAAACCTGAAAATTTATTTATTTATCTATTTTGGATTTTGTTAAAGTTTTAAATTTGCATGCTGAAATTGATGTTTCTTTTTTGATGGTTAAGTGAAGGTTTTGGTTATGTGGGTGATTTTATGTAGAATTCATTTAAAAGCAGGATAAAACACCTGCTTCCAATCCTATTTTGATATATTTTTTTTTTGGTATTATTATGTCATTTGGGTTTTTGAGTGAATTATAATTTTATCAGATATATTGATACATGCCAACACAGAGCTTGGTTGGATGACAATGGCTGCTCCGGCATCTGCAAAACATTATCATGAGGATGAGGACGATGATATGCCCTTAATTTTTAGAAGGGGTAGTAACTCAACTTCTAGGCAAATTCAATCAAACCCAGAAGTAAAGAAACCGTTATTGTCTTCTCAAAGCTCCAATGGTCAAAGCTCGAATGCCCAGAAGGGTAAAAGCACTCTTCCATCTTCAAAGGTATCACCTGTGAAATCTCCAATAGGGAGCCCTAAAGCTTCAACTTCTTTTGCCAAGGCATCTCCATTGAGGTTACCGGTGGCAAATTCAAAAGGGTCAAGTTCTTTAGATGAACAGTCAAAACAGTCATCAAAACAGAATGCATCTAATGCTGTGAAGGAGGAGATCAATTCTGTTAAACGTGAAACTGGACCAAATAGCGATGACGATGATTCTGAGGATGATTTACCACTGAGTGCGAGAAAAAAGGGAAACTCCAACAATGTCAATCAAATGGTTACTGCACCTAAACGTGTTAAAGATGAAGATTCAGATGATGATAAAGTCCCTTTATCCTCAAAGTTTCCAATGAAGTCGACTGCAGGGACATCGGGTAACAAGACTAACAACATTAGTGAAAAGAAACCTTTGGCTTCAAAAATTCAACAGAACGGTTTCATTTCTAAGGACAAGCAACAGAAAGCACTTTTGGTACCAACTAAGAGACCTATAGATAAGGCTACCTCGTCAGATCTGTCTTCTGCTAAAAAGCCTAGGCTTTCTGATGCACCCACAATAACCAAAGTTAAGCAAGTAACTGTTAAGGCAGACCAAAATGAGGAAGATCCTGATGATGTTCCAATTGCCCAGAGAAAGAAGAACTTAGGCTCCTCTGGGAACAAATTATCATCTGCTAAGCAAAAAGCAACAAAAGTTGTTTCTTCATCGTTCAAAAAGACTATTAAGAAGAACAAGAAACAAATGAAAAATACAAAATATTCTAAGTCAACGAAAGTGAATCCTAGCTCCACTGATGGGCAGAAAAAATGGACTACCTTGGTTCACAATGGTGTAATTTTTCCAGCTCCTTACAAGCCTCATGGCATTAAGATTCTCTACAAGGGGCAGCCAGTTAATTTGACTCCTGAACAAGAGGAGGTCTTTCTCTTTCTATGTTAAAGAATTGTATATGCCATTTCTTTATTTCTGATGTGTCCACTAAAATTTCTCAACGATTTTCCTTCGTATTTGATGAAAGCTATATGTTTTACTTTGATTTTATCAATCTGCAGGTTGCGACAATGTTTGCAGTGATGAAAGATACAGACTACATGCAAAAACCTAAGTTTCTCGAGAACTTCTGGAGTGATTGGCGCAAATTATTGGGGAAGAACCATGTAATACAGAAGTTAGAGGACTGTGATTTCAGCCCAATAAATGAATGGCATGAGCGGGAGAAGGAGAAGAAGAAACAAATGAGCACAGAAGTATGTAAATACACACGTACCCTTCTTTGGAATTGACATGCAAAACATTATAAGTTGCGTCAATGAGGAAAGACTGTCACCCACTTACTGATGAATTTGCTATATCAACACTTTTTATTCATAAGTTTACTCATGGTTTATGGTAGCTTTTTCTGGCCTCTCTTTGGCTAAGATTCATTCTTCAATTTTCTAGGAAACTTCATGCAATGCCCATTAGTGACATATTTTGTGCATTTTATAAGCTCCAGACTCCTTAAACCATTAATCTTTTTTTTTTTTCGGTTGGCTCTAAAGGGCATTGTCTTTTGAAATATTTTAATTATTTTCATTCACACGATAGCTACTTTTGGCATTTCGGTAGCTAACATGTGCATTCTTGTCTTGGTCTCTTAGAGCATCTTTCAGATAATATCTTTCTCTTTGATTATCTATAATATGTCAAAATTGTTGTTCATGTAGGAGAAGAAGGCCCAAAAAGAAGAGAAATTGAAGCAAGAGGAGAAATTCATGTGGGCTATTGTTGATGGTGTGAAGGAGAAGGTAAGCTTTTTTGCTTTTATATTATTACTGTTCTTACAAAAAGGAACTGATCTTTCCACAACTATGTGCATGTGGATATCTTTGTGAGTGTTTGTGCATTTACTGTGGTCAGATATTCTAGCCACTACTGGCTTTCATTATGCACACTTTGTCTCTTAATGCTAATCTGACACTTTTCCATCATAATTCTAATGATTATATCTATCTCAGGTTGGAAATTTCAGAGTTGAACCACCTGGACTGTTTCGAGGACGGGGAGAGCATCCCAAGGTTCTAGTAACATCTTTTTTACCAATAATTATAATAGAAAGCACTGTACAATTATGTTCTTTTGATATCTGGTGGCTATAACTGAATTATATATATATTTGCTTAAGTAACTTATTAAATGCTGGAATTTTTCAGATGGGAAAGCTGAAAAAGCGCATCCGACCAAGCGACATTACCATAAATATTGGAAAAGATGCCTCAATTCCTGAATGCCCTATTCCTGGTGAAAGGTGCTGTTTCACATGATCTCTTCCATGTATGGTGCAGGCACCATAACTTGAAGGAAGAATAGGATTCTTTGGATGAACTGAACTGAATTTCTGAAATTTCTGTTTTGCAGCTGGAAAGAAATAAAGCATGATAATACTGTTACATGGTTGGCTTTCTGGAATGATCCAATAAATCCAAAAGAATTCAAATACGTCTTTTTGGCAGCTAGCAGTTCCTTGAAAGGGCAAAGTGACAAGGAGAAGTATGAAAAAGCAAGGATGCTGAAGGTAGTGATCTTCAAGATTCTAGATGCCAATTCACCATATATTTATTTAAATAAACTGTCATTGAACAACTAAATCTTTCATTGAATAACTAAATCTGTTTGGGTGCAGGGCTACATACACAACATCAGAACAGCATACCAAAAGGATTTCAGGAGCAAAGATATTACAAAAAAGCAAATAGCAGTTGCTACCTATCTTATTGATAAGCTAGCTCTTAGGGCGGGTAATGAGAAGGTATACTCCTCTAAGCATGATTAATTGATTATTTCTTTTATAATTTGTCGTAGTCTTCATCTCTTTTTTTCCTAACGTGTATAGTGCATTGTATGTTATATTCAAGGTTCTTAAACCCCTGGCTGTTCATTTGCTTATCATTGTTTTATCTTTCATTTGGTAGGAATTATGATATTAGCTAGGACATCTGATAATTTGATAGATCTTGAACCTGATGCATGAAAATTTTCACTGCACTAAGGGCTTTGGGTTTCATATCATCCAAAAGATGACAAGTATTGATTAATACTGCATCATTTTAAATGGGTTTTGTTGATGTAAGTTATTTTATTTTATCGAGTATCACATGCGCCATGGCATCACAATGTTATTTGATTTATGTTGTATCACATCTTTATGCAAGTTCCATGACATCACAGCATTCAACGTTCTTGCTACCTAAAATGGTGCCTATATTTCATTTGTTTGTGTTGTATGAAAAGTTTTCATAGTGTGCATCCATCTGTTGGTTGTACTTTTTCTTATTGGGTTGCTTTTTCTCAAGCTGTATATAAGACTTCTTCAGTAGCAGTTAACTTTACAGCCCTTATTACTTTTTCAGTTAATATGCTTTCATGCTTTTCTCATCAAATGATTGGCCTCATGTAGGATGATGATGAAGCTGACACTGTTGGTTGTTGTACACTAAAAGTAGCAAACGTAGAGTGTATTCCTGGAAGCTATAATTTAAAGGTATGGTGGGCCAATGTATCCGGAAGCACTATTTTCTTTTCCTTTGACAACTGTGGAATTTGGCCTATTTTTCTAAGCATTTTAGAAGATTACTATTATTCTTAACACTTTATGCATTTTTTCCTTCTCATTTAGTTTGACTTCCTTGGTAAAGATTCAATTCGATATGAAAACACAGTTGAGGTCAAGCCTGAGGTATATGAGGCAATTGGAACCTTTCAGAAGGGTGAGCTTATGATCATTAATAATAGATATTTATGTATTTATTGGCTGTGTCCGCCTAACATATTCTGTTAATTTGCCCCAGGTAAAAAGCAAACTGATGATCTTTTTGACATGCTGGATACAACTAAACTGAATGCTCACCTAAAGGAACTCATGCCTGGCCTTACAGCAAAAGTTTTTCGTACATATAATGCATCAATCACGTTGGATGACAAGGTGAATAGGGAATTGGGTGATGTTATATTTTTATCAATTTAATGGAGGGAAATTTATGCTAGAGATAGTTTACTCCAGAGGCAATGCTGTTTGTGCAACACTTGATTTATAAATCCAAATTTTGTTTACTGAGTCTATATGGTGATTATATCATCTAGAGACATTATCAGAACAACCATTGTAAACTGTGTCTTCTGGTGCTTAGAATTAAAAAGCGAGGTCATGATTGTTTAATTTGCTTGAGATAAGTATATGACCCATTTTCTCAATATTTCTAGCTTTGCCAATCTTGATAAAAGAATCTCTTATTTATTCCTTAGATTCTGTTGCATTGCTTTTTTTTTTTCTCCATTGAGTAAAGAGGTACATCTTTTGGGTGTTAACAGTTGTATGAGGAAACTGAGGAAGGTGATGTTGCAGAAAAAGTTGTCATTTATCAACGAGCAAACAAGGAGGTAAAGCCAGATTGTCTAGAGACATTCTCAATTGTGGTTGTCCTTTCTGAATTTGGACTGAAGCGTCCACAATTTTGTTTCTCTTACTGCAGGTTGCAATCATTTGTAATCATCAGCGTACCATATCAAAGAACCATAGTCAGCAAATGTCAAAGTTGATTGAGAAAATTGAGGAACTCAAGGTCATCAATTTTTGTATCATTGTATCAGAAAATATGGCTCCCTATATTTGTCTTGGTTAATACTCATGTGAGACATTAGAAATTTTCTGGGCACAAAATTTCACAGTGCCCTGTCCTTTCATGTGTGTGTATGCACGCATGCATGTATTTTAGTTGCCAAGAAAATATGTTCTTTTGTTAGCCTATACATGCTGGAATTATGAAATTTGACTCTTGTTCTATTTGCTGGCAGACCACTGTGAAAGAGCTGAAAATTGATTTAGATAGGGCCAAGAAGGGGAAGCCCCCATTAAAAGATGCAGAGGGAAAGCGAAAGAGGAACCTGACTCCTGAAGCGTAATATAACTTGAGCCTTCTGTTCATTTATTTTATACTTGTGCGTGTTTATGCTGTTTCAATGTGGCTCGTTAACTGATGCAGAATAGAGAAGAAGATTGTGTCAACCAATCAAAAAATTGAGAAAATGGAACTGAATATGAAGACCAAAGAAGATTTGAAAACTGTGGCATTAGGCACGTCCAAAATCAATTACCTCGATCCGAGGATCACAGTTGCATGGTGCAAGCGACATGAAGTTCCCATTGAAAAGGTGAACAACTTCTACATCTTCTATGGATGAAATTACTAAACCAGACAATTATGTTTCCATTACTGCTGGTCAAAGTATTTCAAAAAATTTTTGCACCTTTTTAACCATGGAAATAATGCAAATTCATTTACTGTGTTTCAGATATTTAACAAATCTCTTCTTGCAAAGTTTACTTGGGCAATGGATGTGGATCCACAATTCAGATTCTGATCACGGAAAGTTAAGCAGTAACAAAGTAATGTTTGCTGTCCCAGCCCCCCCGGAAAAGAACCATAAAAGAGACAAAAAGGAAAACCGTACAATCCTGCCTTCCCTTCTTTTTCTATTCTTACTACAGTCAATTTAACATTTTTTTTTTCGAATCCTGTTCAAGCGGAAAGTTAATGTTGTATGTTCAATCTAATCTAATCATGGGGCGATTGCCCCTCCTTCTTCATACTTTGTCTATTTTTTTAGACTATTCAATGACAGTAAGGAATCGCGACAAGAATTGTTTGCATGGACTTTGAGAATCTGGTCCTAACAATATGAATGATGAGAACACATTGAATGAATCATTCACGAGTAGATGTTAATGTTTTTTCCCTTTGTTTCCAGTTGCAAGTTTCTCTTGAAGTTTTCTTGTTATTGGGGAACTAGGGAGAGTGCACTTCTAGTTGAATTATATGGTGAAGTACAAGGGAGGAAATTAGAGTTGGATTTGGAGTTTACATTAGTTGAATGAGGTAGCTATTATATACCCCTGACTATTTTCAACTTGAAGAAGAGGTTACTTGTACCAGTTTGAACATTAAAAAAAAATCTACATTGCAAGTGTTGTACAAATCTCATCTATTGATTAGCAGCAATTGTTAGGGCCACATGTTACCATTTTGGAAGGTCGACAAAAACCCCCACAAATTTGTTGCTCAAAATTTTGTATTTTCTTTCAAAGAAAAATGTATTTTAGTTATTATATACCATCAGCAATTCATCAAAAGCAAGAAGAGGACTGAGGTTCCCGCAACTCTTATCTATCACATTCTTTCATGGTTTGGTAGCCTTTTCTTTTATTCAGCTTGCCCTAATATTATATCGAAGTTAATTGGATGAGATTTCCTACATCTAGGGGTGTTTAGTTTAGTTGATTGATATAGGCGATGGAGATTTTTTCTCAATCATCTAAAATTTAGATGTCTGGTAAAATTTTAAAATTAACAGTTGATAATTGTTTTTGTGGTTTGATCAGCTCTATTTTGGAGATTTTTACCTTGAGTTGATAGCCGATTTTTATTTATTTTTTGTTTAAACTATTTTATCCTTGTTAAATATAATTAATAATTAATAATTTCATTTAAATTAAATATATACAATTAATTTTTATAAATCATAATAAAATAAATATATTTTAAATTATAATTAATAATTAAATAATTATAATATTTATACCTAAAATTATTTTAAAAATTATATTTTAATTCATTTTTATAAAAATTTTATTGATAAATTTAAATAATATTTAAATCAAAGACAATAAATTATTATTTCGAACTATATACTATTTTTAAATAATTTAAATATTTAAAAAATATCATAAGAAATATATGAAATTATATTTAAAATTAAATTGTACCGTTGATGGTCATTTGATATACTAAAAACAATTAATAAAATTTTACCAAACGGTTTATATTTATCAGTTATCTGCAATTGCTATTAACAACTGAACCAAACATATCCTTAATCTTGAGTTTAAGATTTTTGCTTATTCACAATTGTTGTAATCTGTAAAAAAAAAAAAATGTATTTTTATATTTTAGTTCAAATAAAAAAAAGCTTCTGAAGTTTATGTTATAAAGCAACTATTATTATTATTATTATTATTTTTTGAACTATCAATATTTAAAATTTATTATATTTTGATTAATTCAATTCGATCCAAATCGAATCATAATAAACAACTATAAAAGAATTATTTTAATTTTGTGGGTTATTAAATTTTTGACTTTATTGGTGGACCTCACTAAAGAGAGATATAGTAACTCTTTTTTTTTTTGGAAGCTAAATATAGTAACTCATTTCTAGTTAAAATGTATACCTTTTTAGCTAATTATAATATTTTAATAACGGTAGCTCCTGTCAAAGTACCTAATAATGCAACAATAATTTTTTTTTTTGAAAAAAAAAGAAAACTTTTCAATGAAAAAACTTGTTTCTCTTCACTAATCTCTTAGATTGTGAAGGGAAATTTTTTATTATCTGATTAAACGAACTACTGAAACTTGTAGCTTTTTTCATATTGTAATTTTGCTACAATTAGGTTAGGATTGCTTTATTAATTGATAAAGGTCAAATGCAGAATTCAAGTAATATTTTTCACTAATTTCCTATGGAAATTGAATTATTTTGGCATTATTATAGTCCAATTCACAAAGGAATCTTCTTCTTTTTTTTCTCCCATCAATACTATTCACCGATAGCTTATAGCTTCAGTTGTTGGCTAAAAGTTGCTTTAGGCCATTTCTAAAATGTGATGTTGCTATGCTGACTATTCATAGATGGAGTGGCATGAAACTTGTAGAGGCAGTCCCATCTCTCTCTCTCTCTCTCTCTTTTCTTTCTTTATTTTTCTCTCTTGTTTTTGTGTTTGGATTGAAGGAAAATAATATATAGAGAAAGGAAAGTGAATGTACTTTTTTTATTGGGGCGATAAAATATTTTAAAAAAGGAAAATAAGTATATAATATATTTACTATTATGTCCATGTACAAAAATAATAATACTTAAAAGTTAAAGTAAATAAGGGTAAAATTGTAAAGTGAAATGTATAGTATGTATATATATATATATATATATTTTTTTTTTTTATTTTCTCTCCAATTTGGAGAGACAAGGCAGAAAGGAAAATAATAACCACTTTCCTTCCTTCCTACATTTTACCCCCTCATTCCAAACAAGAAAAAGTGATTTTCTCCCTCATTTTCCTCATCCATTTTCCTCAATTCCAAACATAGTGTTAAAAAAAGTGGCCTGTTGCTATAAATCTATTTCTATTCATTTTTTTTCTTCTTTTAGTATATTATTATTATTATTATAGTCGTAGTCATTAATAAAAAAAATTGTCAAATAAATTTTTTTGCAGAGTTACCTTTATGCAAAGAATATATATATTAAAAATCATTAGATTAATTTTTATTTTTGATATGTATAAGAATTAATTAATGATCATAACAAAAGAAAGATTAATGTAAAGGTTTTAATTTTATTTGTATAGACATTTGAGGCCTAATTCAAGCGGCAAGAGCCTTTGTTTTTGGAAGGAAGATGTTTTGGATTTAATTTCTCTTCCCCTCACTAAATTTGTGAAACCCACCTTTGATGGTGATTTGTAAAAATAATTTTAAAATTACTAACTACTAACAATTAATTGCCCTCTTTCCGATCCGATGATATTCTGTATCGAATTCAAAAAAATTTATTTGTACGGATATAGAGATAATCAAAAATAGGGGATATTACATAAAAGACCCCAACCTTTGGAGGTACTTTCAAATAAAATCCTATCCAATTTTTTCTTTCAAATATAACCACAACCTTTGAAATGTTATAAAAAAAAGCCCTTCTTGGATGACTGTACTGGTAATGTTGCGTATTTTGTTGAAATTTCATATGCCTAGTATGCTAAGTTGAAATTTCATATACCTAGTATGCTGAGTTTTTTTATTGTAATAACTAAATTGCACTTTTATCTGTCTAAACAGTTTACTAATCCAAAATGAAACACTCAATTGGAAGGGAGAAAATATCAATTTGGGAGAAAATATATCGGTTTCCTCTCCTGTTACCAGTACAGTCATCCAAGGAGGGCTTTTTTTGAAAATGTTTTAAAGGTTGTGGTTATATTTGAAAGAAAAAACTAGATAGGATTTTATTTGAAAGTACCCCTAAAGATTGAGGTTTTTTATGTAATTTCTCCTAAAAA
>CATIWK010022237.1:0-13383 GCA_949634005.1 Mallotus japonicus | reverse complement strand
AAAAAAAATAAAGAAAGAGCAATATTATACCAAATTTCTGGCCTTGAATGAATGATGTCCAAATAGATTACGAATTATAAGGAAAATGGTCAGAAGTTGTCAAAAATAGTTCATATTATCAAAGTGGAATACAATTATTTTTTTATTTATTAACTGAATACATGCTCAAAGTAAACTATTTCTTTGACAAATTTTCTAACAATATATACTTACTCAAATTATCATATATTTTTATGTTTTAAAGTATATAAGAAATAAAAAAAATATACGAAAAATATGCTTGTTATATGCTATTTTTAATATATAAATAATATACGAATAATATTGGAATAATATATAAATAATATATTTTAATCTAAAGTTTATTGACATGATCTAAAATCTAAAGTAAATTTTACCATAAAAAACAAGATATACTATAATTTCATTGGTTTGTCTACTAAAACATCATCATTTTTCATTATACTTTTTTTTTTCTTAAGTTACCATTGGTTACATTGAAAAGCACACAACCACCAACATGTAGCTAATCATTACCCTTTAAAAAAAAGAAAAAATAAAGATAAACAGAAGTGGACCCTCCTCAAGTCTTGGTCTTTCTTTTCTTTTTTAAAAAACAAATTGCAATAGAAAGCGAAAACATTTCTATTTTTACTTGTTTTTCTTTGTCTCTGACTCTTAGCATGGAAGCTTTAGCTTAAGCTAAACCACTACCTCCTACAACTATAATGCAACCTCCTTTTTCTTTTTCTTTTTCTTTTTTAATTTTGTTTTTTTTTGTTGCGAACAAGCACAAGCACTATTAAAATCCAAAAATGGTGGTATTGTCTATGCAATATCACCATTTTTGGATTTTGATAGTGCTTGTGCTTGTTCGCAACAAAAAAAACAAAATTAAAATAGAAAAAGAAAAAGGAGGTTGAATTATAGTTTTGCCTCTTGGGTTTAGATTCAGGCCTATCGATGAAGAGCTCATCAATCACTATCTCCACCTCAAGATCAACGGCCGCCACTTTGAAGTCGAGGTCATCCCTAAAGTCGACGTTTGCCAATGGGAGCCCTGGGATTTTCCTGGTTATTTCCTTATACTACAAAACCAGACAAAAAAAAATATCATTTTTTTTTCTTTCCAAAGATTCATGCTATAAATGAGGAGTAGTTGGGATCAATTCTTCTGAATCTTTCTTTCTTAGGTCAGATGATACCTCTGCTTCTACTGGGTGGGTTTTCTAATGCTGGGAGAGTGGATTGCATTGACGGGTTCGAGTTTCGTGACTGGTTTCAGGGTGGCCACAGCGACGGAAAATAATTAAAGAAGAAGAAGCAAAAGCAACAGATTCGATCTCTTGGAGAAGAAGACGCAAATTGAAGAAGGGAAAGAAGAATAAAAAAAAAGAAGGAGATGCAAGACAGAAGAAAAGAAAAAGGGACACGCGTGTAATTTTTGACAAACATAGGATACGCTAAAATTATAAAAGGTCCCAAAGTTTAAGTTTTTCCACTTTAAAATCAAGTTATCATTAAATAAATTATTTTGTAAATTAAAATAATTTTATTAAGATAAATAAATTATTAAAAATAACCCAAATATTTAAAATTCATAAAAAAATTTCAGAATTTGAAAATAAAAATATACGCTTATGAGGTTTTAATTTAATGGTCAAGTCTTTTATGGATATTATGGATAATCAGATCGAATCTCCACTTCTACTTTTCCAACTCTCATTCTATGATTTTTTTTAAAAAAAAAATTATAGATTTATCTAAAAAGAAAAAAAGACCATGAGCCATTCCGTAATTTTATTAAGAACAAAGGAGTAGTGTAACAATTTGAATTTGCAAGGGCATTAAAGGAAATCCACGAAAAGTAACTCTACAGTCTAGCTCCCTCCGTTCAGGTATATATAGTATGAACACCGAAAAAGCAGAGTACTGGCTTGTCACAAAAGAAAACCCGAAATCCTCACTGTTTGTTTACCGAGAAAGTGTGAGAAAAATTTTGAAAAAAACAACGTCAGGTATGGAAAGGCTGCAGAGAATGTTTGCAAGTGCAGGAGGCGGTTTAGGGCATCCACCTCCCGATTCTCCAACTCTTGATTCGTCGGAGCAGGTCTACATCTCCTCACTCGCACTTCTCAAAATGCTCAAACACGGTACCATCCTGTCCTCTACTTCATTTTGTAACTACCTCATATCTATCTGTTCAATTTAATTGTTTAAGGTCTAGTTTAAATTTTTGTTTTATTTATTACTATAGCTATAGTTACGGTTTGTAATCAGAGAAAATCGATGTAATTTAGGGCTTTCTTTTTAATCGAGGTTGGATTGCGTAGAATTTGTATGATTATTAAATTGATTTTTCATTTGGCTGATGTGGAACAACAGGAAGAGCTGGCGTCCCCATGGAAGTGATGGGGTTGATGCTTGGAGAGTTTGTGGATGAATACACTGTTCGTGTTGTTGATGTTTTTGCAATGCCACAAAGTGGTACTGGTGTTAGTGTTGAAGCTGTTGATCATGTCTTTCAGACTAATATGCTTGATATGCTCAAACAGACTGGAAGGTATTCTTCTAATGAATTCCTTTTTCGATTTAGGATGATGCTTTAATTTTGAAATTATCTTTGTATATTTGTTCTTGTATAGTAGTTTAGCTGTTTGGTCACCTGCTTAAAGCAATATTTTGGGTGTATTAGTGTTCCATGTTTGATGGAAGCAACATTTTGGGTGTATTAGTGTTCCATGTTTGATGGGGCTTACACATGGTTTCGAGAAATTATTCCAATTGAGAACCTATGAATGATATATATCTCTATACCGAAAAACACAAGTGGTTTGCAGGCTGTGGGAGGGCGAGGAGTATGAGGGCTGAAGCCTTGTGCTTTGCATTAGGAACTAATGGTATTTTATTTTGTTGGGGTCCTCTAAGACATGCTTAATAAATTGTGGCATGTCATTAAAGCATTTGGGGGTTTATATACATTTTCAAAAAAGTCTGCTGTTGCACTCCATCTCTCTCTCTCTCTTAGCTTCCTTTTCAGGTAGCTTATTTCCTTTGTCTGGTGTTGCAGGCCAGAGATGGTTGTTGGATGGTACCATTCTCATCCTGGATTTGGCTGTTGGCTCTCTGGTGTTGACATAAACACACAACAGGTTGTGTATAGTATTTCACTTGGTATGATACAATTATTAATTCATAGTGGACTTAATGTATATGCTACCACAACCTTTTGCTAGTTCTTAGAGTTGCCATCATGACCATAGATTTTGAATATTTCTTAGATGGTTGAAGAACAATATTGTGATTTCATAGATCTCCTTTCCCAATCACATAGATGTAATATAGTACTTTGGCATAAGCTGTATCAGAAGAAAAATTTAGCTCACTTTTAGAATGTTGTTTCCTTCTACAAATTTGATGGTATTTATTATTGTTAAAAATTTGACTGGCTACAAGTGCTTATCTGAGCTGGCAATGATAATGGGGTTGTAGATTGAACGGTTCTATGGAATTTTGCCGATGACTTGAGGTTGATCACTTTAGACTAGGATTAATTCTTCAGTGTGACAATTCTTTTTTTTTTTTTTGTTACTCTTTTTGAGATTGTTAGCCCTTTGGTTATAATAGTCTAGCACCTTCTTTATGATGTTAATCATTGTTTGCAGAGTTTTGAAGCTTTAAATCAACGGGCTGTGGCAGTTGTTGTGGATCCAATTCAGAGTGTCAAAGGGAAAGTCGTGATTGATGCTTTTCGTTTGATTAACCCACAAACGATGATGCTTGGCCAAGAACCACGGCAGACAACTTCCAATCTTGGGCATCTGAATAAACCATCCATTCAGGTGAATGCATAACCAATAAGTACCTTTCTTATTTTTTTCTCTGTCTTCCACTTCTTCCAATGGCTATTTACCTGTTGTGCTGTAAACTTTCCTCAACAAGTTCAGGCATTGATCCACGGACTTAATAGGCACTATTATTCAATAGCCATTAATTACAGGAAGAATGAACTTGAGGAAAAAATGCTTCTTAACCTGCACAAAAAGAAATGGACAGATGGTTTGACACTGAAGCGGTTTGATGCTCATTCTAATACCAACGAGCAGACTGTTCAGGTGAGCAATTGCTACAAAATTAGAGCTGTTTTTACGGTGTGTTTTTCATTGTGGATTGAATAGCCAAGGCAGAAAGTGGTGCTGAAATTTTCAATCAGTTGTTAATTGTTGAATAGCCCAATCCTTATTGTTCATTGTGCTGAGCCCATCTAAAACCCCTTTATATTTATTCTGCTATCTGTGACATCTTTTGGGCCAGTTTAATTTCATTATTCATGCATCTGGTTGGTAGTATCTGAACATGGTTCTTATTTTCTAAGTATTCAAGTGATGTGATCCTGCTTTGTTTCGCGATGAGCAGGAGATGCTGAACTTAGCTATTAAATACAACAAGGCAGTGCAAGAGGAAGATGAGCTACCACCTGAGAAACTGGCAATTGCAAATGTGGGAAGGCAAGATGCGAAGAAGCACCTTGAAGAGCACGTCTCTAACCTGATGTCTTCAAACATAGTCCAAACTTTGGGTACCATGCTCGACACAGTTGTTTTCTAGTGTCATGTTTTTATGTATTCTGTATAGAATCCTCTTTTTACTTCTTTGATTCAAGGAGACTCCTTTTTGTTTGTTGAACTCAAACTAGGACAGTACTGGATTTGTACTTTCGATTGCATTTACTTCAGTTCATTTTTGGGTCTCATATTAGACCTATACGTTATGGTTTCAACTTTGCATATTTGTGGTTGGGGAGACAGTGGAATTGTTGCAACGACTTGATGTCTCATCTCTTTCTGAATGTGAGCCCCTTGAAATAATTGTTCAATGTCTTTCCTTTTTATGAGCTGGCTTATGACAACATTTTATGGAATTATGGATTAATGGCAACTCAAAACACCAGTTTTTTGTTTGATTAATATTTTATATGGTATTCATAAAGAACATTTATGAGAAGGTTCATTATTGCTGGAAGTCCATTAATTTTGTCCTGGTTGTCATTGTATTATGAGCTGCCTTGAAGTTTGATTATGCATTTAGACAATTTTGTGCTTTGTGCGACCAAGGATAGTTTCTTCTGCTTTCCTTGTATGATACGAAGAGTAAAATGTGGTTTCGGGAAGAGAGTTTGTTACCATTATGACAAGGTAAGCCAAGTAGTTTCGGGAAGAGAGTTTGTTTTCTTTGTTAATTGTATGAAATGAGAAATAAAATTAAAAGTAAATGCCTCTTTAAAGCAAAAACTAGCAATAGAATTCAACCTCGGAAATCATATATTTTTAGATTAGGTATCCTTTATTTGAAAATAACACAATTTAACTGAAAACAACAATAGAAATAATTATATTTTATCAAAGTCATGCTTGATTGAAGAAAGAATCTAAACGCTTGAACAGGCTCTTAGCGTTGTTACAATTTGGGTCAAATATATGGAAGACATGATCCTCTCCTCTTATTTCCATAATCTCTGCAGTCCCTTGCCATCCACTGCTCGCTAAATTCCCATAATAAAGCATTCCTCTATCCCTCAATATGTCTTTCTCTGCTACTATAACGAGCACTCTGTTGCAAGCCAAACCTCCAAGACTAGGAGATCCATCTGTAAACGGATTAATAAGTGGATCATCACAGCCTTTCTCTGATGGACAGATGAATATCCACCAATTGTCCACCATTGATTTCCTAAACTGATCAGTTATTTCCGTCCCAATCGGATTTTTTCCCCAAAAATAAGGACAGATCATGGCAATCCCTTGAATCTTCACTTCTCCATCCAGTTCTGACCCCTTGATCTTCAACGCCAAGTGATGTGCCATATTAGCACCGCAGCTGTCTCCTGCCAAGAACAGTCGCCCAAAGTCAACATAATCCTTGAGCCATGCATCTTTCTTTGCATGAGAAGCCACCCACTGAAGCGCAGCCCAAGCGTCTTCGTATGCTGCGGGGAGCGGACTCTCAGGGGCTAACCTGTAGTCAACCGAGACAAGAATGATGTTAGCCTTCGCTACTGCCTTGTTAAGAGAGTGATGGTACTTGGGATCAGCAGTAGATGATATGAAAAAGCCTCCGCCATGGTAATATATTACAAGAGGAAGCTTTTGGCCAACTTTTGTTGATTTGGGTCGGTAGAATCTAGCTGAAACACCACTTTCTTGTATGATAATAATGTCTTCAGACAAAACATCAGTTTCAGGGTCCAATCCTGCAGGAGCAACTTCTGTACCTGCAAGTCTTTCGATAGTTCCATCTTTGAACATTCGAAGGAAAGGAAAAACATCATGGGATACATGGGATATTTCTGTAGCTTTGATGGGCTCCATATCATGAAACCAAAGAGAAAGATATGCAGAGAAAAAAAATGTTAGAAAGGAAGAGGATATGATGATGATTATGAGCAGAACGATGTGCAATTGGGCATGGTTTATTATAGACCAAAAAAAAGGATGAGATGATATGAAAAGGAAACAGTATATTTTTTGTTTCTTCTGATCAGTGAATAATGAATGTCGACCGCACTTTGATTTATTACGAATTTCATAGTCCGGTCGACTGTATTTGGCTTGTATCATTTTTTTTTTCACTATTTTTAGTCCAAGTAAATTTTTTAAAAAGTAAATAGACATGCATCAAATTCAAACACCAAAATTTTACTCCTATTTAAATCAACACATATTAAATTTTTTAATAATATTAAAGAATTGATAAATAATAAAATAATTTTTATAGGTTGTATTCAACAATGAATTATTAGTCTCGGTCAATGAGATTTATGGGTTCTGTTGCACATGAATTATGGCAGTCTCAACTAAATGTAAATATAGCCACCGTCAATTAGTCATTAGTCACCGTCAATTAGATTTTAATAAGAGTACTTTAAATTAATTTACTTTTAAGCATGATAGATTGACATCAGCAAATATATTTTAAGGGTAATTCCTGATATTACTGTATGTGATTAGGGCGCTGCAATATGCGTACAATTATCAAAATATTTTTATATTTTTAAAAAATTTTAATAATATATGAAATAATTTGATAATTTCATGCGTGTGTGGTGTATCCTATTTTAAGTTGTATTTTTATTTTTGATCACTAAAAAGAGAGAAGGGTGATTGCATAGACTTATTATAAGATCCACGCATACCATAATTTATACGCATATAGCCAATTACATTTTTTTTTTTTTTTAAGATATAGCCAATTACATTCTATCCAAACATTCACCTAAAAATAAAATAAATCCGGTTAGAGTGGAGAATTTGTCTTATAACAGACAAAAGTTGTCGTACCAATAGGAAGTGCCGGAGCATCATTTTCCATATACCAAAATCTTCACATTTGTCCAAATCTTCAATTAATTAAACCCTAATATAATTTAATTGATAAAAATTGCAATGACTTCCAAGACACAATCCAATAATCCTGCCACTTAATACAAAAGCATGGAGCTCATGTCGTGAACATGAGAATGACACGACCGACCGTTTACTTTGGCTTATTTTAATTAAATCAAAATCAAAAAAATCAACCATAAACTCTGAATCAATGGTCAAGATCTGATACCGTTTAAGTTAAGTCTCAGATTCGAGATATAACATGTGTAGAAGCGTTAAATATTCATGTGAGACCATTGCCGTCTTTCAGGATTCTACTTGGATCAAATCTAAATTAGTTGGGTCTTACGAGATACCAGATATCGGAGGTATAGATGCAAAAAAAAATCAAAATCATTCCGTTCCTTGTTCAACTTTTTTATTAGCATTTAACAGCAATTTATATCATCAATTGATTTTGTTTGAATATTCTATTCAATAAAGTCAATATCTGAAGCTTCTTATAATATTTATTCAATTGCCATTTAATTAACTAATTGTTTTTCTATTACCTATGGAGCTATATATAATGAATGTTAACTAAAGGCTCTTATCACAGCTACGTAAGCTTTTTTTTTTTTTTTTTAAGGAAACTAATATATTAATGGGTTCCATTTATTCCAAAATGTTTTCTACAGTTTGAACTTGTTGGTATGGTTTGACCAAAAAAATAAAAACTTGTTGGTATAGCAAATCTGCAGGATGTGTTAATAAAAATCTCTCATTTATGAAGGTTGGTGGGAGTGCTCTGGCATTTGGGTTTCTTTTTTTTTTTTTTTTGGCAAACATTTGGGTTTCTTTTGATTCTGTAAACAAGTAGGTTTTGATTTAGACCGACATATTTGAATTTTAGTTCGAAGATTTAATCCGTGGCGTCATATTATACAGTAATAATTAAATAAGTTCTCAATAACTATTGAAATTAATTGGTATAGTAATGTTTTATTTGAAAAACGTTTTAATTTCGAACCATAAATATACAGTACTGTTGAAATTTTTTTTTCATTTTTATAATTCTACTTGTTTCAAATTGAATTAACAGGGTCTAATAAATTTTAAATATTAGTAATTCAAAAAAATAATTTAAAAAAAACAATTAGATGATCTCCACTATCAACTAATTAAGGCTCTCAATAAAATCTTAGTTTTATAAATTTAAAAATTACATTTTTAGTTTAATTCCATAAAAAAAAAAATTCATTTCATTTCCAATTGAATTTCAAATAAATTTCATATTTTTATTATATTGTGTTTAGCATAGATCTAAAATTTAAATTAATTTTTGATTTTACTAAAAAAGGTTCTTTGCAAATAGAAAGATATTTTTAAAAATATAAATAATGAGAGGGTAGTCATTTAAAAATATAGAGTTAAAAGTTGTGAAATTCATTTAAAAATTTCAAACATTTTATTAGAGTTTGATCTAATTATAATTAATTCTACAAGTTGTAAATAAATTTTATAATATGTTCATTTGAACTAAACACGCATCATTGAAATTGTAAATAAATTTTATAAGAATTTGTTTGATTCAAATAAATTTCATAAAATTTTGTGGAATTCATTTGCAAATCCAAGTAAATATGTTTGGTTTAAATCAAAATTTTGTAAAATTCATTTCGATCGAATTCTAACTTTTTAATTTTGTGAAATTGTTTGAAATTAAATCAATTTTTATTAATGAAATATGTTTGATTTAAATGAATTTAAAATTTATTTGAAAATAAATTCAATTTAAAATTTATTTTGAAACGAAATGAATTTTTTTGGTGGAATTGAATCAAATAAAAATTAAAATTTTGTGAAATTTTTTTTTACCAAATACGCTCATACAAATCCAATTTACCAATTGACAGAAAGTCTGGTGCGTGGCTCATGACATCTGCATGAACATCTTTATATAATATATAGAGTTAATAGTGTTTTAATGGATAGTCCCACATGATCAAACTTGATTAAAATCGATGATTACAATTACATTAGGAAAGGCAAATTAACAATAAACAAGTGCAAAAGCAAATGCAGATTATTGGGAAGGGATTGGAAATACACCTGTAAAGAAAGAAACACTTTAAACTGCTTTTACATCGCCATATAAATTGACACAAAGCCACCCACAAACATGCAAATGAAGCAGATCCTATGCTTGGTTTATATAGGAAGCCCATTGCTTGATCAAGACATGAGCACTTTCACAATCAGGATTAAAGATATGAAAGACATGATCCTCCCCTTTCGTCTCCACAATCTTTGCTTTTCCTTTCCACCCACTTTTCACTAGATTTTCATAATAAAGCTTCCCTCTATCACACAATATGTCTTTCTCTGCCACAAAGACAATAGCACTGTCACAAGCAAAACCTTCAACGCTCGGAGCTCCCTCAACAAAAGGATTAATATACGGATCATCACACCCTTTATCAGACGGACAAACAAACGTCCACCCATTATCAACCATTGATTTTCTAAAGGTATCCTTAATCTCGTTCCCGATAGGATCTTTTCCCCAAAAATAAGGGTGGATCATGACAATCCCTTTAAGCTTCTGTCCCAGGTCAGAATTATTGGCCCGCAGAGCCAAATGATGTGTAATATTAGCACCAGCACTATCTCCTGCTAGAAACAACCGTCCAAAGTCTGCATAATCCTCGAGCCATGGCTCGCCAAGGCCGCCACCTCCCACCCATTGAAGGGCAGCCCAAGAATCCTCATAAGCAGCAGGAAGAGGGTTTTCTGGGGCTAACCTGTAATCAACCGAAACAATAATGATTTTAGCCTGTGAAACAAGCTGGTTCATGCAATGGTGGTACTTGGGTTCTGCTGGAGATGCTATGCAAAAGGCACCACCATGATAATACACTAAAAGAGGAAGCTTTTGATTCTTGTTGATGGAATCAGGACGGTAGAGTCGTGCAGAGAGAGTGGTTTGTTGTGGCAGTGAAGTCGTGATTAAGATGTCTTTGGACAAAACACCTGTTTGAGAATGGAAACCTGTGGGTGTAACTTCTGTTCCTGCATATCTCTCGACAGCTCCATCGTTGTACACTCGAAGATAAGGGAAAACATCTCGCGAAACTTCTTTGCTTGGAGACATTAGGAAGAAATAAATATAGTGAAGATGGGTTTCAGGAAGAAGAGAGTCAAAAGAGAAGACTGGAGATAGAAAGGTGGCTAATGGCAGTAATGGCGCCGAGAAAATAAAGGATAGAACCAGAGAGGAAGGTAGAGGGGGTATTTATGGACGTTATTTTTTACTTTCAGTTTCCGTAGGGAATGGGAGGCCTCTTTTTTCCAGCAGTAAAATTTAGAAAACTCTTATCTATTTAGTAACTGCACAATCACAACGTAAAAAAAAAAAAAATTACATAATTAATGAATATTAATTTTACTCTACTAAATAATTAAAAATATATATCTTCTCGAAAAAAATTAAAAATATATATTTTAATTATTTATATATTATTTATTTAATCATTTAATATTATTATATATTGATAGGGATATAAATTTAATACAGATATTTTTGTTTATAAAATCAAACCAAAATTTTGTTTCTTACATTAAATCAAATATTTATTTTTTAACAAAATTTAAGTTTTTTTTTCTTTTTCTTCATCAATAATTGTAACTCAAAAGTCAAGTTTGACTTTTATGAAAGGTGTTCGTCTTTTATCTATGTATTAAAAAAAATTATAAAAAATATTGATTTTTAATAATTTTTTATTTTAAATTATTCAATTTTAACTAAATAGTATGAATTTATAATATTATTTAAAAGGCATACTAAAATATGTTTTATTTTAATTATGTTTTTTTAATTTATACAAAAGTCAAAATATATATATATATATATATATATAATTTTGAGGACGGAGAGAATACATAATTTGCAATTTGAAAACCAATGACAATTAATTAGGGTCATAAGTCTAAATGTAATTTTGTTAGCTTACGCACAATGAAACATAAACAAAATATTTGCTTAATGAAAGCCAATGATATTTAGATTTCTTTTTGATTTACATTTAATTGAATACATAAGCAGAAGAATAATAATGCATTACTTAATTAATGTAATATGTGAAATACTTGTGTGATGTGTTACAAATCCTATTATTGGATGCAATACATTCAATATAGATAAAAATTTTCCATTAATTAATTTTTTGTTTTTTTTCATTTGAAGTACATCATTTCCAGATACATCTTATGCTGAGCTTAGCTGACTGGGAACGGAGACAGATTAAGAATTGGAAAGTCATCAAATCAAAAGGACTTTCATTTCATTTCATATTGTTTTCAAAGCAATCTTTGAATTTTATTAAAAGTTGGGGAAATTAAGCAAAGCAGTGTTTTAAAGTTCTTCTAAGCCAAGGGAGATATGCCTGTAACACGTGTCAAGGGATTGTAAAAAAATTTGTAATATATATGTATATATATTCCTTTGTTATTAGCTTTGCATGGTGGCTTGCAACTAGACCATGGCTTTCATTATAGGCCACATTGTTGTACTGTTCACTTGAAAGCAAAGGAATACAGATTGTTTTGAGAATTGAGATGATCGCACCTTTTCTTTTGTTGTAGAATATACAGAGAGGTACTAAGAAATTTTACTTTTGCAATTGAATCTGTAACTTTTTATTGTCATTGTTATGAATAAAGTTTTTATCATTTACTCAACCTAAAGCTTGATAGAATTTTTTTTTTTTTTTTTGAACAACAAAAGCTTGATAGATAATTAACAAACTAAATTTGAAACAGAAAGAAACCTTGATGATCACATGAAAGGCATGTCTCTGTTGTAGAAAGCAGCCAGGTCTTTGATCAAATCCTTGGTTTTGTAGCATTCCAAGTCATACAAATGGAAGCCATGGCCCTCCCCTTGCGTCTCATCGATCTCAGCCACACCCATCCATCCACTCCGACTCAATGCTTGATAATAAAGCCACCCTCTATCTTTTAATACGTCCTTCTCAGCCACAATCACCAACACCCTCTTGCACCCCAGACCAACTAGGCCCAACACACCCTCTGCTACTGGGTTGATCCGCGGGTCATCATTGTCAGGGTTCGAGGGGCAAATAAAGGGCCATAATCTGTCCACTAATGCCTTGTTATCCGAATCCACTGCCTCAGACCCAATGGGATGCGCCCCCCAGAAATACGGGTGGACCAAAGCAATCCCAAGAAGAGCAACACCGAGCCCAGACTCTGGATTCCCAGCAGCTTTAGCCATGTTATGAGCAATGTTGGCACCAGCACTATCCCCGCCCAAGAACACTTTTCCAAAATCTGCATGGTCATTTAACCAAGACTCAGGGCCGTCGCTGTTCCGATGCGAAACTACCCACTTAAGTGCAGCCCATGAATCTTCATAAGCAGCAGGAATTGGGTGCTCAGGAGCTAACCTGTAATCAACAGACACAGCAACAACATTAGCTTCAGCAACTAATTTACTGACGTAGCTATGGTATTTTCTGTTGAATGGTGAAGAGATGCAAAAGGCTCCGCCGTGGAAGTAGACTAGGAGAGGGAACTTCTGGTTGGGGCGATGGAGTTTTGGGAGATAAAGGCGGGCAGAGATGTTAATGTTGGGTTGAAGAACTATAGTTGCATCTTTGGAAGAAAGACCAGAAGAGAGATTGAATGATGGAGGGACAAAGTCAGTGTCGCGGAGTCTCTCGACACGGCCGTCTTTGTAGAGCCGGAGAATGTTGGGTTGGAGCTCATAAGCTACTCCTTCATTGCTGGAGTTTGACTCCATGGGATGGGATGAGAGGAATGGGAGAATGTGCCGTGTTGATGAAGAAGTAGATGGATATCATTCTGAATGGACCTTGGAGCTTGATGGGGCCATAGTAGTTTGTCCATACACGTATGTATTGATCCTTTAACATCACATGTGGCTGCTTCATGTGCTTGTGATTTTTTTTTTGAAAGAATTGTTGAGAACACAACGCGC
>CATIWK010022202.1:0-10955 GCA_949634005.1 Mallotus japonicus | reverse complement strand
AATTTATTTTTATAATGTAAAAATAGAAAACTTGAATCTTAGTTTTTTTAAGAGATGATTCTTTTGGGAATAAATCGACTTTAATTGATCCAATTAATATTGATGTCAAAGGAAATTCAACAATTTATGATGCATTTATTTAAAAAAATATATACAAAAGCATAGATAAACTTTTTTTTTTAATTTTACTATAATATAAGTTATACATGGCATCCATCATTTTTTTTTTGAAGAAAAGGGGCAATGAGTCATATTTTAGTTTTTTGAAAAAAAATGTAAAATTACAAACTATATTTAAAAAAGAAGATTTTTTTACAAACAAATGAATCAAAAAAATGAAAGACAAATAAAAAATATTTTTTTTAATATTGAGTAACACAAATGTTATTATTATTTTTTTAAAAGAAATACAATATTATTATATATTTATTAAATAATTCGAGAGTAAAAAAATTAAAAATAATATGAAAAAATAAAAATAAAAATACGACATGAATCAAATCATTAATTATTGATAAGCTAAAATATCTTAAGCGAAATTGTAAGTGTAAGGGCAACAGGTGACACATAATGAAATTACACAATTACCAAAAGGAAATGACAATGATTTGTTAGTTGTTGAAGGTATAAGTGTCATTTGATTAATACGGTGTCGTTTTGAGTAGGAGCTACTTAAAGATGGATCAGACGGGTTAAATAACCGAAGACCAAATGGGTTGCAAAAATATGCGGTGGCATTTTTGAAATTAGATCTGAAATTAGTGAATCAATTGGATACTGTTCATCTACAGTGAATTGCCTTTCAATAGATATTAGATTTGAAAATCACCATATTCACTGATCGATAGGTTTAGTGAGTTCCTTTAGGAATAAGGATGATACATTAAGAAAAAAAATTCTCTAAATAGCAAGAAAAGATTTCGAATTTGATATCTCTCTCGGTGTGGCTGAAAATTAGATTTAAAGATTATGGATTTAAAATTTAGTCATATGGAAATTGGGTTTTTTTCTGAGTTATTCAATTATAAACTTTTTTTTTTATCATGTTAGCATATTTGCTATTTTTTATGGTTAGGACTATTGTTGTTGGTGTTAATATATTGATATTTCTTTTTTTATTACAAGTGAATCATCACATTTTTTTAATGTGATCAACTGGGAGAGAATTAAGCACGTTAAGTTTAGTACATATTAGCATTAATATTTTTAATTAACAAAAAGATAAGATGACCGAAATTGCAAAACAAATGATAGTCTTTTTTTTTAAATTAAATTAGTGCACTTTTAAAATTAATATATCTTTATTTGGGTTAACTCTCTAATTTAGTAATTTTGAAAATGCTTTTTCACATCAAACTAATACATTAAAAAATAAATTTTAAAAATATCCTAAAAAAACAAAAAAAACCCAACTCTTATTGATATTTGGATCAAGGAGAATGTTAGACGATACTATAAGTGGTATGAATAGTATATTAGACGATTAGTGTATTTTTTTTTTTTTTTTTGCCTCTCATATTTCATGGGCCACCAAAAAATTATAAAACTAAAAATAGATAATTATTAAATTTTTTTTATCCTTTATCATATAGCGAGGTATTATTCATGTGGCTTGTAACAACATGTATTAATACCCTTTTCATGAAATATAGTTATTGTTAAGAAGGAATTCATGTTGAATTAAGGGTGGATTGAGGACTGGGCCATCAATGGCACCTGGTAGCTACTTGGGCTTCACAAATGATGCAAAAAAGGCCTTCTCTTCATTGAGTCCACACAAACTTGATGAACCCATTTCAAGGAGCATAAAGAGCAGCAGCAGAAGCACATATTGAGGACAAAATGGTATCAAATTCACATGGTCATATTATGTGAAATATTCTATTTTCAATCACACAGTTTTCACCAACTTAATGTTGTCGATGTGACATTTTTATTATTTTTTTGAACTGGTCAATATGATTCCTTGAACATTTTTGCTTTATCAATATATATATATTGACCATTTGGTTGGATAAGCTTGATCATCTAGTTTAGGCAGAGACAAAAATTCCTAACAATTTTTTTTTATTTCAAACCAACCTGACCTAATTCAGAGAAGAAATTCCTGTTGTAGAGCAATCTTATTCATAAAGTTAAGGTAAATGAATTTTTTTCTAACCTACTTTTAATTCTTCTTGCAAGCATCCCTTCACAACTAATTTGCAGCTCAATTGGTAGGGAATTTTAATTAGATTTTGCTAGGATCTCTTACCTCACTTAACTTTGGAGTGTATTTTATCAGCAAGTTACCAATAATCAAGAAATGATGATTATTATTACTAATGAAATTGTGTTTTAATGGTTATAGGAGCAGAGAAATTGGTTATTATGTTGAGACCTTAAGAGAGAGGTCTTGAATTCGATTTCTACTTGGAGTATATCTGTAATATTTCTTGAATTATTTGTTGTAGTTTGTGGTTTGTTTCGTGTTAATCTAACTGAGATCATGGATGATGTAGTGATATATGTATAATGATAATTGAATTTTAAAAAAGTCATTATAAGGTTAAAATTATACTGTTATTGATTTATGAAATTAATTTTCACTTGATTTAGAAAGATTATACAATGATAAATCAGTCTGAACCACCAGTTTTCAATGTCTGCTGAACTCTACTAATTCCATTCCACCTGAATAGGATCACAAAATAAGCAAAATCTTTCTAATAACAAATTTAAAGTAATTGCATGTAACACGACTTTTATTAAAATGAAGTCTATACTTGATTTAAAAAGAGATTTAGATTTACAATGATAAACTAATTGACGTTAAAATCCAACCTACCGTACTATTTATATTTGTATGCTGCTTAAATCTTTTATAATTTTTAGATATGAGGTTTATTTATATATTCAAGAGTTGAAAATTTTCATGAATGATCTAGGCATGAAAAACTTGATCCCATGCATGTAACATTCTTACAATATAAATGACGATTATCTATAGCTTCCTTTTGCTAAGTATATGCTAAGATAGGTCTAATACAGGCTTTGCAATGCAACCCAACTTCGGATAAAAAACAATTTGTTAGCATATTTTAGTAAACCCTTTATGTTGGCATATTGAATGTCTCACCATTTCTGCTCTGCTATTTTTTTTAATAAGGATGTTATATGATTTAAACTTTGATAGATTGCACATTAGGGACAATCCTCTCATTTAACATCGATGGTAACAGAAATTAAACCTTAAACACCTCATGATACTTTTGGAGAGAAGTAACTACTTAACTACTCCTTCATTGACTTCTGTTCTGCTAAAATTTGGATACAACTTTAGTTAGCTAAAGACTTTGTATCTACTCGTAAAAAAGAAATAGTTAGTTATGAATTATCATTTAACTTATAGAATTAATTTTTACATATTAGACTATTTTTCGGTTAGATCATTTGATTAATTCTTAATCACAAAAAGGCTTTATAATTACATCCTTCTCATTCAAAACGGTTGCTACCTTTGAGTGCCTTTGATGGCAACATTAATACTAATGCATAGTGTTTTTTTTTTTTTTAAAAAAAAAAAAAAAAAAAAAAAACAAAAGTACATATACCACCATTAATTAATAGCATAGCACTTATATGCAAGGACGAATTTAGGAATGACTTTTTAATTACATAATTAATTAACTTATGGTGTGGACATCAATGGAGCAGGTTTTAAACCATACACCTCAAAATATTTTTAGAGAGAAGTTATTACTTGACTACTTTCTCACTGACATATTCTATTACATTTAATGAGCTGCTAATGTATTGTTTGCCATGAGGCTACATATAACAACCAATCTATACATATGTTTAATGAGAAAATAAGAAAAAATAAAAAAAAATTCTACCTGCATGAGTATATATATCCAATAAATAAATAAGAAATGAATAAAAATAATGATAATTAATGAAAAATTTTTATTTACATTTTGTATATTATATTAAACCGTTAAATTTATAATATATTTTTCTAAATATTTTATTTAACTAAAAGAACAAAGCATAGAAACTAAAAATTTGATTGTTGGTACAATTATATAGAGTAGGTAAAAATTTTCAATGATTAAATGAAATCGGTTCAAGTAATGAGAAACTTAAATTCTTTTACATAAAATTTTCAATTCGAATCCTATTATCTTGGAAGAATTTTATAATGGGTCCATTCAACTCAATTTAGAAGTAATTAAAATCCATATATATGTAACTACTAAATACTAAGAAAATTAAACACAATTAAATGAGATATTTATGGAATATAAAACATACTCCTTCTGTTCCATAATATTTGGCAAAGTTTCTTCTGCACACAGATTAAAAAAAATTAGTTAATTATAGTTTTTTTTTGTGTATTTTTACCATTTTGTTACTAAAATACCTCTATTAATGTTTTTTATTTTATCAAGTGTGAAACATTTTACAAGATAATATTTTGTTAATGTTGTTGATAAGATCACAACTATAGAGAAAAGTAGATGAATGGTTATACAAAAATAAAAAATAGTGATAATAAAAGTAATATATTCAAATAAAATGACATTGAAACTTCAACACATTTATTAAACATATATGTAATTAATAAGGGTATTACAGACATTTGCTTACTCATCTATCATCGTAAAAAGGAAAGTAGACAAAATTTTGGAACAGACTAAAAAGGAAATTTTGTCAAATATTATGGGACAGAGGGAGTATTAACTATTGAATACCAAAAAAATTAAATGCAATTAATGAGATATTTGTAAAACGTAAAATAGTAAAGTTAATTATCACTCATCTAATTATGCAGTAAAACCTTAAAATAGATTAAAAAATATATAGCCTTTGAGCACTTGGCTTGGTAGCCAAGTGCTCAAAGGTGTGGGTGGAGGTTGGGGGTTCAATCCCCCCTCCCCCCAACGTCTCCCATTAAATCCTAGGGACACATGTGTCTCTAGGTATTTAAATGTTGAGCTACTCGTTTAGGGCTGGCTAGTTTCAGTCACGGGGTCGGCTCTATTTAGAAGTTGAGGGTGTTGATCCTCCCTCCACTTCCCTGATAAAAAAAAAAAATTAAAAAATATATATATTTTTAAAAAATAATATGTCTATAGGTTTGTTGGGTTAAGTTATCAATCTTTGTAGATATATGTTAACGTGGCGTATAATCATTCTTTCTTTGTAGATGTATCAACCTAAAAAAAGCTTGGGACACCAAAGAGCTCCATCAAGAAGTATATAAAGCAGGTAAACTGATAAACTGCCTATTCATCCATTAGAGAGAACAGTAAAAAATCCAATGCTCTACTCCATAAAACCATAATACTGTCATCTTTTCAAGAAACAAAACAAAAAAAAGTGGAAAAAAACCCTTCATTTTTTACACTTACAATCATAACTAGACAATTAAAGATTCATCAAGAACAGCTTGAAACAATAAGACCCAGATATGGATTCTGTTGTTTCAGAGCTTGAAGGAACTCTTTTGAAAGATCCTGACCCTTTTTCTTATTTCATGTTGATAGCATTTGAAGCTTCAGGTTTGCTTCGTTTTGCATTGTTGCTGATTCTGTGGCCAGTAATTTGCTTGCTAGACATTTCAGGACTGGAAGATTATGGGCTAAAGCTGATGGTCTTTGTCTCTACTGCCGGGGTTCGCGAATCGGAGATTGAAGTGGTAGCAAGAGCTGTTTTGCCTAAGTTTTTTATGGATGATATTGACATGGAGGCATGGAATGTCTTTAGTGGTTACGATAAAAGAGTTGTTGTCACTAAAATGCCAAGAATTATGACAGAAAGGTTCGTTAAGGAGCATTTAAGAGCTGATGAAGTTGTTGGAAGTGAACTTGTGGTGAACCGATTTGGATTCGCTACAGGTTTTATTAAAGGTGCTAATACTGATTCTTTTATCTCCCGCCGAGTTGCTAAGCTGTTTATTGACGAAAAGCCTGCATTAGGATTGGGAAGGATTACTTCAAGTTCTTCGTTCTTGTGTTTGTGCAAGGTGAGTACTATATTTACTTGAATTAAACAAAAAAGGCATCAATTTGATGAACTAGACAATTAGTAACTTTAGTAACTTAATTTCATTTCTTTTAATATGCTCTATTTGATTGGAAATTTTTACCTGCATCTAAAATATACCTTTAGATGAATAACACATATTTTATACTTACCAAATTAAAATATTGTAACACATACATATGAAAATTTTAATTTTTACCTTACTATTTTGAGTAGATAATTTTTTTTTTATGTCCTCGGAATCTGATAAATACACATGCTTTTCTTATTTTGGAGTTTGAGTCAGGTGAATTACACAAGAGGGCGAGTTCTTCCACCTGGTTTCTTTTATTCTACAACCTTGAGTGCCATTAAGCTTATCAGTTTATTTTATGTCTAAACAGGAGCAAATGCACCCACCATTCATCACCAAAGAGAACCAACACGTTAATCAGCTAATAAGGCCTCTCCCTGTGATCTTCCACGACGGCCGCCTTGTCAAGCGTCCGACGCCATCCACAGCTCTCTTGATCATCCTATGGATTCCTCTAGGTGTCGTACTTGCATTTATTCGAATCATGGTGGGAATAATGCTTCCAATGTGGGCTAAACCCTACTTCTCTCGACTATTTGGTGGTAAAATCATAGTCAAGGGCATGCCACCACCACCACCAAGTGATGGCAAAAGCGGTGTCTTATTTGTATGCACTCACCGAACTCTAATGGATCCTGTAGTCTTGTCCACAGTACTTAGACGCAAAATCCCTGCAGTCACATACTCAATTTCAAGATTATCAGAAATATTATCACCCATCCCAACTGTTCGATTAACAAGAATTCGCGAAGTTGATTCAGAGAAGATCAAACGTGAGCTCTCTAGAGGTGATCTAGTGGTGTGCCCAGAAGGAACAACATGTAGAGAACCATTTTTACTACGATTTAGTGCACTTTTCGCAGAATTAACGGATCGGATCGTGCCGGTAGCCATGAACTACCGGGTAGGATTTTTTCATGCAACTACAGCTAGGGGGTGGAAAGGTCTGGACCCTATCTTCTTCTTCATGAACCCTAGACCAGTATATGAAGTAACATTCTTGAACCAGTTGCCAGTGGAAGCTACATGCTCGTCTGGTAAAAGCCCACATGATGTTGCAAATTATGTTCAGAGAATCTTAGCCACTACGTTAGGGTTTGAGTGCACAAATTTTACTAGAAAAGATAAGTACAGGGTTCTTGCAGGGAATGATGGAACTGTATCTTATACTTCTTTTCTTGATCAGATCAAGAAAGTGGTGAGCACTTTCAAGCCCTTTTTTCACTAATTAAAGGATGATCTGATGGCCCTTATCGGATGGCCCATTAAGGTTACCAAATTCTGGGGGTAATTATAAAAAATAATTAGTGAATAATAAATTAGTTTTTTCTTGTTAATTTGTTATACTTGTTTAAAGGGTTGTTTCTTTTTTTTTTTTTTGGTTCTGTAAATTAATGGCTGGATATTTGTTTTCTTTTCATATTTATTTTTGAAACATTATTTCAGGAATTGTTGATTAGTAATGTAAGAGAACGACTAGTATTATTTATTATTATAGCTAATCCAAGTTGTTCTTGGAATGAGATAATGTATAATTTTTTTTTTTTACAAATTTATAGTTGCTTAAACAGAAAATTATGAGGCAGCTCTTGACCCTTGCAATTGTGTTATAATAATTGTTTTTCTGTTCATTTACAAAAAGAAAAAGAAATTATAGTTGACTTATAAGAGCTTTTTTTTTTTTTTTTTTTTTTTAATGTGATAAATCCTTGTCACTTGCAATTTGATAGAAAAAATAATATTACAATGAACTCACCAAATTTAAAAAATGGAAAATAGTTCATACCCCACTCCAAATCTACTATTTCGTGTTGAGACATGGGAGCATGAAGATATACATCCTTTGCTAAAAGTAATTACATATATATTTAAAAAAAATTGAAGGTTAAGGATATATTTGTAAAAAATATAAAAGTTAAGGATACAAATATTACTATTTTTTTTCTAATTTCCATATCAGTAAATAAATTTATACATACATGCAATGTCAACATGTCATATTAGCATGAGTACATACTATTTTGACAATAAATAGATTTGCAACAATTAAAAAATTCAAATATCAATTCACCATAATTTTAAAATAAAATAAATTGATAAAAATAACAAAAGTTTACGGGATTGTTACCCTTTTATTTATATCTAAACTTCCAACAGTTCTCTATCCGCAGTCCCCTCATACATCATGCAAACTATGAAAATGCCTCTCTCAGTGTGTGAGGAGCTGCAGAGTCGAGCTGGACAGATGAAGAGTGAAAGAGAAAGGTGCACCTCCCAAAATTGATATAGCAAGAAGAAGACGATGCATTGATTCAGGTTTCAATTAGGCTTCAAGAGCCCAGCATATAAAAGCACTATCCAAAAAAAAAAAAAAAAAGGATTTTCGATAAAATTTGAATTAGTATAATAGGGCAATAACTCGTGAGTTCAAAATCCACACCATATTTTCAAAGTAAATAAATAAAAATAAAAATTAGTAATTTTGGTGGTGTAATATATTCACACGATTTTTTTTTACTTTTATTTCTTTATAATTAATAATGAATAATTAATTATTTATTAAGTAATTTTTTTAAAATTAACTTCATTATATATTTGATAATTAATATAATTTTATCGTTTAATAATAAAAAATGTTTAATTAAAATTTTTAAAATTATTAAGTTGTAAAGAAATTTTACAAAAATAAATTAGCAACAAGCTCTACATAACTGAAGCAATAAAAAAATTAGAATTTTTTAGATTAATATTACTGATTAAATTAAATAATAAAATTTGCCCTTAATTTTATAATATATAATTTTCTTTTTATGTGTTTGTCTTTGAATATAATAATTTTAATTATACTACGTTTTATAAATGTAATAAATGAATATTTTAAATGTTTGGTAGTTTTATTAATTATTAAAAGGTAAAATTTATATTATTCCAAACAATGTTCCTTCTCTTTTCTCTGTTACATATGTCATGAATTGGAAAGTATAATCCCAACTAATACTATATATATATATATATGTTAGACGTACCATTTGACCAAAATAATTTATTTCCAATTCAATTCAAGTATTTAGCTAGTCTTGGTGACCTTCTAGAGATGTATATATGGATATTTAATCCTATGCAATGAACCCATTTTACATCATTTAACGTGCATGAGAATTCTGCCATCATTCTTGAGTTTGGTCATGGTGTGTATAGGTTAGAATTCAACTATAGATATCATTTTTATTTTCTTTTTTTCCTTGTTTGGTGAGGTTAGATTTTGATAACTTTCATTTTCGTGCACAAAGAAACTGCAACAACCTATTAGTAATTAGTCTCTTTGGTTGTTAAGCCTCCTTATTTTGTATTCATTAAAAGCTATAATGATCTTATAATACATCCGTTCTAATTATAATTTTATTTCTTTTTCTTTTTTATCATTTGTTTGTTTAAAAAATTGGTAGAATTTTTTTTTTTTTTATCATAAAGATAGGTATAAGTTAGAAATATTAGATTTAAAGTTAAGCTATATAGCCGTACCTATAAATTTATCTATAGATGTTGATACATAGCCGTACCTACAAATTTATATATGGACACTGTTATATATTATAGGCCGTGATATGAATAATTTTGTTGCGGTTAATAAAAATTACGTTTTTATTTTCTAAAATTTTTTAGTGCTCCGTGAAAATAGAAAATAAAATAAAATAAAAAGTCCCATGCTTGGCTGTGGTGACAAGGGCGTTCATTGTCCTTGTGGATGTGGGCGGTTCAAACCCCCACTCCACCCAAAAAATACTAACAAACTAACTAACTAACAAATGGTTGTTCAAAATAAAAAAAATAACTTTTTAGAACTGCATTAGAACTGTTCATGTCGTGACCCATGATACAAAATATTATCCTTTATCTACTAATCTACTTCAAAGAATTTGTTTCTTTCTTTTTCAAATGTGTTATTTTAATGAAAAATTAAAATAATAATTAATCTGATGAGTATTCAAAGCAAATTATTAGTCAAAAAATGAGGAGATAAACTAAGTTGAAGGAAAAATATTGTTGGTTTGAAATATAAACTTGAGATTTTCAAAGTTCTAAAGAAATGTCAATGAATATTATTTAAGTCTACTACCCACAATGGAACTTTTGCAATTCATGACATTTGAGTGAGCTGATTATGAGAAGAGCAAAGCATAAAAACTATAATTAAAAATATATGGGTAAAGATTTATGTGATGGATCGTAACTTGAACAGTTCTTTTTATTTTTATGGATCATAAAAAATTATAAGACTAAAAGTATTAAAAAATTTATAATTTTGCTTCATTGTATGTCACAGCCTGCAACATATATGAGCATCCAAATATATATATATATATATATATATTCTGAACTTTGGTGGATATGATATTTCGCTTAATCTATGTATAAGCATATATGCATTTTTATGAACAAATTCAAACATACATTTGTGCTCAAAATTTAATCCATTTAAAATAATCTAGGATTTGATTCAAAGAGGCTTTAATAAAAGTGATGTATTTTACTAACATTATTTCCTGAGTGCATTAGTCAAGGTTATGCTTTAAAGATTGGGAGAGCTTTAAGCATATAGCCATTCTTCCTCTACGAATAAATTAAGTTTATGCCAACTATAGAAAGATGAGAACCAAAAAGGAGTTCGAAAACCAAACATACAAACAAATTAATTAATAGCTTATAATCTTTATATGTGCTGCCATGAAGAAATAGTTTGAGAGAATAGGTTGAATTCAGATGTGCCAATTGGATAAATGCGTATTCAAAAATTAATATTGTCAATCCTCAAAAATATAAATAACTCAATTTTTTTGTAATTATTACAAAA